>JAVJIF010031012.1:0-194671 GCA_038442645.1 Agave tequilana | reverse complement strand
AATCAACGTGATTCATGAGTAGCAATAATAGCATGCAAATGCTTCTGTGTTCTTCCGATTGAACACGTCTCTCATTCCCTAGGGATGTACCAGAACCTGCAAGTGAAGAAAAATATATAACTGCACTCACCATGAACTGGCCAATCCAGAAAAGAAATCGTACTCGCCCCTTCAGCTTTTGTAGGATTCATTTGCATTCTAACCACGCCAATGCTGGCGTGACGATCATTCAAGCCGGCTGGGAGGTGGAGGCAGCGGCATTGGAGGACATGAAGCCTTGACAAGAGGTGCACAAGTATTGAATCTGCCTCGGATTTGGAACGCAAACTCAGCACTGCCCTCTCAGTTTCATCATCCAAAAGAGCAGAGAAACCCGGGATGAGAGAAATCATGTACTGCAATCAGCAGGCCAGAGCTCTGGACTGAGTTTACGCATAAAATTTCATACAGCTGCACACTTCAACTTCATGGACGTGCAAGCGTGCACACCCCTCAGTAAGGAGGAGATCGCACCCAATTACGAATAACCAACCAACGCCCCCTCCAAATAAATATAATAACAATGACAATAACAACTACCCCATATAAATTGGGCACACACCTCCCTTCACAATCCCATCTCAACGTGCAAACTGCAGACTTATCTCCTTCCACAATCAATCATTTACCAGTTTGTACATAACTTGTCAGCTGATGTTAGCTGATGTTAGTGTTAGCTTGATCTGAAACTAGAGAACTGTACCATTTTTATAATTCACAGCCTGCTGATCCCACCAGCTTAACTATCTCCTCCGGTGTTAGAATAATGTACATATCACACCCTCTTGCTCCTTCCCTGCTCCAGTCTTTAATGTAACTTTCCCAATGCAACATTAGAGGTCTTCAATGTTTCTTTTCCGATCTTGATGATGTCATAACCCTTTCGACTCGTATTGGTGATTGCATTAGGCTTGACGTCCTCAAGGAATTTCCATGCAATTGTCTGGGGTTATTCTCACATGATCCCTTTCTAGTTTTCCTGGAGAGGCACACCTAATTCGGCAGACAATGACTGCTCTACAGGTTCTCTACCGTTTGTATGTGCAAAATCTGTTTTCTTCTCGCTCATCAGTCTGTGTTTTGCAGAGGTAGCACTGTGCGTTTAAATGTATCAAAGTGTCTAGATGCCAGAAATGACCTCTCTGTTTCACAACAGCTAATGTTGACTTGCGATCTCTAATATTATTTTGTGAAGGTGGCCATTTGATCCTCACACAGGAATCATTCGAGCCTTTGTTGCATTGGAGCAGCTGGCTATCTCGCATAATATTGTAGCAGCAGTCAACACTTGTGAGGAATGACCTGTTCCGTAAAAAGCAAATATAAGCTCACATGTTGAGTATAAAAAATCACAAAATATAGGACTAGGGGTTCACACTACAATCTTAAAACGGTGGTAGGAGAATTAGAGTACAGAAAGAAACAAGCAAATAGCTAACGCTATGTAAGTAATATTAAGAACAGGAACGAGGCAGTCTAAGGAACCATGAATTCTGTGCTTCAATTTGAGGATATTTTCAGTCCAATTTACAATTCGTCACGTCCAAAAGATCACAAGTAAACTAGATGTTTCACTACTCGAAAGCAGCAAAATAGAGGCCACCAACCAGATGTTTGAGTATTTTTAATTACACTGAGTAAATTCTATGCAAGAAAGAAAAACCCAGATGAATTTGTGTGGTACAGCTTGCTAAATTAACCAAGGGAAATTTATTTCCACCCCCAAGAAAAGATCCCTTGTCAAAAATTACTTGCATAAAAAAAAAAAAACCCCTTGACCCAGTCATGCATGTGCTTTCCCTCTTGTTCCACAAAAAGGCAATACCCAGATATTTTAAGTTTTAATAGCATTTAATGCTTGTATTATTTTTCTTAGATATTTAATATGCTCATTTTACGAGAATCTGTCTACTTTTATTCTTCTATAATATTTAGATAGAAAAATAAAAATAAGAAATTTTCTATTTATTTTTTTCTTATAAACATATTAGACTATTTTTATATAAATTTGATTTTATGAATTTTTTATTGCAACGGTGTTCCAAATAAGTGTTCTCACTAATTTGAAAATAATAAATATAAATGTGAAGAATTTTATATGAAATAGAGACATACTAAATAAAAAGTTGACATTTTATGCGAAAACTAGAAGTAAAATTGTCCATTTTTTATCGGCTGACAATTTCAATAACAAATGGACAAGCTGATTTATAGGTGGACAGACTGATAATAATGTGGACAAGTTGACCTATAGGTGGATAGATTAAGATTAAGTATAAAACTGACTATAAAAAATGGACAATTTTAGTTCTAGTCTTTGTAAAAAAAATGTCCACTTTTTATTTAGTATGTCTACACTTTATATAAAATTATCAACTTTTAGTTCAATATATTTATTTTTCCCAAATTAGTGAGAACACTTATTGGGAATAAAGTTGTAATAAAAAAATTCAGAAAATTAAATTTATAAGGAAAAAAACAATAGCCTAAGAGAATACTGTGCGTACAAGAAAAAAACTAAATAGAAAATTTCTAATTTTAATTTTCCTAACTAAATATTATACAAGAAAAAAGTAAATAATTTCTCAAAAAATAAGCATATTAAACATCTCACACTAGTAATACAAGCATTAAATGCTATAAGACTTTAAATAGGTCACAAATCTCACATTATTCATGACTTTATAAAAAAAAAAAAATCCCATAACATAGTTATATGTGGGCAAATTCAAGCTACAGGCAGACATTTTCTGAGCTTGCACTTTTTCTGCACCAGGTAGACAAATTTGATATTACAAGTGGACAGTTTAGAAATTTATCTAACTTTTCTACACATCAGACGCATTTAATGTACCTCGCATGACTTGCGTCAGCAGGTTTTGACCCAATTCAAAGGGGCATTTTGGACATTTAACCCCAACCTACTACCCATATGATTATGAAATATAAAGGCACATTAACCACAACCTACTACCCATGTAACTATGAAATACGAAGGCAGAGAGCTCAGTGGACAAAGTTGGTATGGAGCATTTTTTAAACCAAAGAAAGCACCAAGGGGTTTTTGACCAAGGTGCCTTTTCTTCGGCGGGGGGGGGGGGGGGGGGGGGGGGGGGCGCTAGAAATAAATTTCCATTAACTAAAGAAGGAAATTGGTTGAATGGATTTAAGGTTTGGCCAGCAATCAAGGAAACGAATGAAATCAATCTTAATACCTCGACACTAGGAAGATAAGGCAACTCCAAACTTGGCCTCAAGAATTTAAAGCCGTAATAAGATAACCTCTGAAGAACTTTGTCAGAGTTGGTAGAAGTGAAATACAGAATACCCACAAATTATAACCCAAAAAGAATAAAAGGAAACAACAAGCCAAAAAAAAAAAAAAATGAATGTGCCATTTCTGTGCCAATTACATGTCATCAACATGGTTGAAATTTCAGAATGGCAATTTGTATCGGCCAAGAATTTTTGGTATCAGAATCGGTCATTTGTCTCGATGATATCGATAATGGCCAAAAAATTTGAAAATTTTGAAAATTATTCAGATATTAGTAACATTTGGACATGTTTTGGGAAATAATGTGGTTTTCACAGAAAAAATATAACCAAAGGATCTTTTTCTTTTAACTTTTGCTTTCACAAAAAGATTTGAAGGATGTTGATAGGTAAGATTCAAGGTATAAGCTTGCTTACCTTACTGCCTCTCTCTCTCTCTCCCCCCTTTACACACACACGCGCGCGCGCATGTATATATAATATCAGAAGAATCGAGGCTCGGAGCTTGTTCACAGGCGCGGCGACGGTGTGGCAAAGAAGCTTGATGTCGCCATTGGGGAAGGGGTAGAGGTGGGAGATAGCGCAGATGACAAGTTTTCAGGACCAGACAATGCTGACAATGGAGAGAGTAAGGTCCTTATAGTGGGTGGGTTCAAGGTGGTTCTCTTTCTCTCACTATCTCCCTCTAACCAACTCCCTCCCAAGCTCTGATCTTCACCCAGAGTTAGTTTTCTGTTTCTTTATTTTTTTTTGGGTTCAGAAATCCCTTCATAGTTCTGTTCCACACCCATATCAGCCTCGTATCAGTCGAAATCGGCTGAACGTCATCGAAATGGGCAATACTATGTTCGTAGTGGTAATATCCTCCTCACTCTATGTTGATTTACACCGCTAAATATTGCACCGGGTCAGGCCGATTTGGAATGATATGGCCAATAAGTATCAAGGTCAACTAATATTTCAAACCCTGGTGGTCAGACCATAATCCGGTCAAAAAGCAGATTATCATAGTGATACAAACTTGTGCAATAATATATAATTACCAGATTCCTTTTATATGCAGATGGAATGCTTTACGTAAAGTAAGTTCTTTTATAAATTACTAATAATGTAGTCAATTTTCTATATATATAGCGATTTGGCATAATAATCCTCCTTTGGATGTTAAAATTCTTGCTTGGATTGTTCTTCAAACATTTATTCCCAACTGTTTAGAATTTTCACCAGGCATAGGTTTTGTAGGGATAAAAAGGAAACAGGACCCGTTTGTGTTTCCATTGTTCTAGTTTGTCTAACTATTTTTTCAGTAGTTGCAAAATCAACATTTTAAAATTTCATAACAATTGATTAATTTATGGACACTTGATGCATGAGGCCACTCGATGCAGGGACTAGACACAGATTCCATTTCCAATTTTGTTCATCGGTAATACATGTGTAGAAGATCACATCAAACAACGAGAATTTCCAATTGGTAAGGTCAACCATGCAATTTGGAGCAGAAGAACTATCATGAATACTCCTGAAAAAGCCTAGACATGTGAGCGTGCACAGACAAGTTTTTGAACATGTTCCCTTAATGCGAAGGGTGGCATCGCCTATCCATCAATCTAACTATCCAGTTCCTCAGAAACTTTATACCAACTCAAAGTTGTGCATGTTTCTGCCAAGAGCAAATTAGACCGTCAGGTCACTAAGATTTAGTCTACACATTCAATCTAATTTTAAGATGTGGCCATGGGTCCAGAGCTAATATGAATTTATACCTAATTAGGAATCCTAAGTCAAGGAAAACCAGTTTAATATAACATCCAATTAGTTTTAAATTGTGTCCAAACTCCTAAGCTAATATGAGCCTATACGAAATTAGGAATCCCAAACTGAATTAAATTTTTATACTATTTGATAACATAAGAAATGTTTCTTAAGTCCTACCCAAATGATTTGCAAATAAAGGGTTATGGTTCAGACACAAAAACTAATATGAGTCCTAATCTTGTTAAAAATCCTCAAGTTCAATTGAAAACATTCTTTTATTTGATCAAATATATGATTTGTTCTTTCTATATTATATCCAAAACATATCTAAGACCCTTCACATCCGTAAAGACCAATCTAGTTTACATCTTAACCATAATATGCGTTTCTCCCCTCCTGAATTTTGCAGTCACCTGGTACAACCGGCTAATCCAATTCAGGACTATTAGAGGTCCAGTAAAATGAAGAGGTCAAACACTTCCAAAATAGCCAAAACATCGAATGCCTAATCACTCTGACACAAAAGATTAACAGAAAAAGAACTTAACAGAAATTTTCCTAAAATAGCAGCCTGATCAAATTATCAAAAATCGAATAAATAATTTAATAATTTTGGACAAGAAAAACTTAGATGCTTGGATGCAGTGAGGCTACATGAATGTGCAAAGAGGAATCTAAACATGGGATTAGCTAGAGAGCATAACGGATTGGTTTATAGAAGATTGAAGCAACTGGACTAATTCGAGTGAAATGACTCCAGCTCCATATTTTCTTTCATTTTTCATATCTCATGTGCTTGAAGAATGCATTCTTGGCTTAAATGTTTCCTTTGACCTGGTCAGCCCACATTCCTTCATGGAATCAACTTGAACTTTGTTCTGCTTGAACCATAACTATGACGAAAACATTATGCATAATCAAAATTGATGTGCACGTGCCAACTTGTAACAGTTCTGAATCCATCTTTCAAGCGAGTGTTTCATATACATAATGGATCTATAAACCAATTATCACCAAGTGTTGGGCATAAGCTGTTAGCATAACTCACTTGACCAGGAAGCGGTCAAACCTGCCTCCTTCCTTTTTCCTATAGGAGTTGCAACCTTGTAAACTTCGGTGTAGTATGATTAATTTGTTTGAATAAGTTTGAAATTGTAGACCAAAACTATAAGAATGTTAGTTATCCATCCTTTTGGTGACCTGTTCCATCATCTTGTCAGGAGTTAGGAGGCAGTAAGTATGATCTAATTCATTGATTTCAGATAAACTAGCCTATAGGCACGTGCAAGGAAAGTGCTAGAAAGTTTGTAATTTACCATTCAGCAGGCTTAACAATATTAAAGAAATGTCATGTATCCATAATTCATGAGCTTATCATTACAGTTGATACAGTATTCCCAGCACTCGATTTCAGGTATAAATAAATAATATCATGTCACTGCTTATTTTACAAAGAAATCTATATGTTAATCATCACTTCTACTCCATTATTCTATAAAGAGAAAAATAAGCAAATTAACCTTGTATCAACCACTTCATGCCCCAACACACTGAGATTTTGAATCACCCAAATTAAGCCTCAAGTATAGGTACTAGATTAATAGGTATCCTTAAAACTAATATGGAAATACTTATATATATTATCCAAAAAAACATGCTTTATGATTTAATATAAGAATCATAACCTCACAAAGAACTTCTTTCTAGATGGTAATTACCAATAGTAAAAACAAAATTGATATGGTGTTAAGCTGTATTTTGAAGAAGGCATTATGTAAAAGAAAGAGGGTAGGCTGAAATAGGAAGTGAAGAAGAAGATGAATCCTTTTAGAAATATACTTAGCATGCTAAACAACTCTTGAGTTATAGAAGCCCTAAATTCCTAAATATTCCTTTCCCCACAGAACTTGCAGGGCAGGTGACAGGGAGTGCAGGGGAAAGGGTTGGGAGGAGGGGAGAAGTGGTAAAATAACAGAGAGACAATTAAGGAGGAACTGCTATAAATACTGTTGTTAGTGTTAGTGTCAGTGTGTGTGTGTTTTTGGGCCGCCGGGGTTGGTGGCTGCAACTTGGGGTTGTAGTGCTCTCTGGAAAAAAAAAAACATGCTTAAAATAAAATAAACAAAAATCTTAAAAAAAGTGTTAATACAAAAACACACAAACCACGGACCACCCTTATGCAAGACCTTCAATTGAAACCATGGCACCAGTAAACCCAACACAAACAGCACCTTGAACAGTTTATCATATATATAAATGTAAATGTAGACTCGCAGGGCAAATTCACAAAAAAATATGACAGGCCCTAAAGAGTATTTTGGGAGCTAAAACGTGACAGACCCAAGTACCAAACTCATGCTTCTTAATGTAGTGTAGATTTCTTGCTTCGAGAAAACTTTGTATAAAAAGAATTCCAACCACTTATATCAAGACTTCTGTATATCTATTTCAGAAAATAACAAACTCACTTTATACATATATTATTCTTTAGAAACTTCTAAATTGACAAATTTCTCTTGGCAGGAGCAACAAGTAATTGGAAATGTTTTAGGAATCGGGGCAATGAATCTAATATAAAAACTTCAGAAATGAACTTCCAGAAGTACGAAGTTTAAAATTAAGAAACAGAAAAATCCCCGAGAATTTAAGATTGTTATCAAACTGGATCCAAATGGATTTTGCATGAGAAGCAACTAATTAGGAGGAAAGGAGGGTATTGTATGAGCATGTTTATTTATGGTGATGGGAAGACCAGGTATAATGTTCTGTGGACACATTGCTAAGGGTCAGGCTAAAAGGTTTCTGTTCTTAATTAGTGGAACATCTACATCTTGCATTTTGTGGGTCTACATAAATAGTTGAGCTCTTCGTCACAGAGAAACCTGCTCATGACCATTGTCTTAAAAGCCTCATAAGATCCTGCTTGAGAAGAAGCAAACCCAGGGGACACTTCTACTTAAAGCCCTAGCACAAAGCTTGTAGGATGTTTTAGAAGCTTCAAGTCTCTCTTAGGAAAGAGTTTGAAAGCCTGTATCAACCCGTTTATAGTGGACAAAAGTGTGATTAATGCCCTATTTGTATCCTGCATATACTTTTTCCATGCACCCATATTTGATTAAAGCCAACATTGGTTTCACTTATATGGGTATCCCAATTTCAAACTGTTTATAGTGGACAAAAGTGTGACTAATCCCGGTTTGTATCCTCTATGTACTTTATTCTGTGCAACCATACTTGATTAAATCCAACTCTGGTTTACTTGTATGGTGTCTCTGATATCCTACCTCTTTGTGGTCCCTCTATGGGCTCAGTACTGGCTGGCAACTACATAGATTAACAGGCTAAGGATTCCAACAAGTCTTCAAAACTCTCCCTTGACCTTTTTAAATTTCTTAATTTGAGTTGTGTTCACTTCTTAGTTCTTGCATACATGTTCGTTGTTGTCTTCAGCCTTCAAAATTGAATTTAATTCATTGTCTCCATTGAGGGCTTTTTTTGTAGTTCCGATTGTTTGTATTTTTTTTATTTTCTTTTCCAGAAAAGGGCTGCTAATTTCACTGCTTGAGAGTCTTCCTTGCTTTGATATTCACATGTTTACATTTTGCACGTTACATGCTTTAGCATTTACATCGTTTTAATCCTTGCGTTAACATTTATTTCCTAATTCTTGTATTAACTATAAATTATTGCATTGAATGGTAGGATGACTGAATGATTATAAATTCATTAGACCATATGTTTGATGATAAAATGATTGAATCTTACTGAATTAAATGACAAAATGACCGAGTATTTAGTCTTCAAATTTCTCCTTTGACATTATATTAATGACATTATTTTATGTCTTTAGGATACTTCGATATATTTCTTTTTATCATTGCACATAAACTTTAAGACTCGTATAAATCATCAAAATAAACATCCATTTAATTTTTAAAATTCTTTTTTGTTTTCAAATTTATCCTCTCTTCAGATTTTCTATTTTTTTTCCATTTTATTCTTTTAAATTTTATTTTAAAGATAGATGTGTTTTTTGCCACTAAAGCCCCTAAAGCCTAAGCCATGTCATCTCACTTCGCTCCACTTCCCACTTTCTGTAGCACTGCTTGATATTTTGTTGAACTTTTCTTCGGTAATGTTGTGAGCCGAGATATATTAAGAATAGGGATTCCCATGGGTGTATATTCCCTCCAGAGATTACATGCAACATGCTAGCATGGATTCTATCTCCACCTAAGTTTGTCAAACGTTGTGCTTTAAAAACCATTACCAGAAAATATCATTTATGGCAGAGAAAGGAAAGAGGCAAGAATAACAGACTAAAAGATATCTGCATTTCACCTAAGAGGAGCCATTTTTCCTTGCAGAGTTTCCTTGCAGAGTTTAACAGAATGCTAGAAATTGATAGGTGTGAGAAAATAAACATCAAGATTTAAGAACATAAAATACTATTGTTCACTCTGAACTTGTAATTTTTTGTTTGGATGCAAGACAAGCTACTATTCTAACCTGTGATCTAGATGGTGCAACCTTGTAGCTTTCTGTTAGGATGCAAGACAAGCAAGATGGTGCAACTTACTTAGAACAGAAAACCGAAATGTTTCCCTGCCAGGATGATGGTGACCATGCAATATTCTGATGACAGTGTTAGGATACTAAGAGTTGATTGTCAAATGACTACTCCAAATTTTCCAAAGACATTAAGGAGCACGGAAATTGGAGCTTTGGAATCTGCAATGTAGCTGCATATATTGGGAGACTAACCACATGGAGAAACATTACATACTAAAAGCCCTTAATGTCACCATAAATAATAACCTGTACATATTCCATTGTTCATGCTGCAAACTTGTGATGCATATGTACAGCAATGAAGTGCAAGAGTTCCTTGACCAGACAATCTACACTACTTTGGTGTTAAGAAATACCATTAGGCATTTCTACCAAGAAATGGGCCCTCTCTTTCAGATGAGGTTGTTGCAGAATGCCAGGGGTTAAAATTCCTAGGCGACAACTGCTACACATTTGGAGTTGTCGACTCCTAATTGGTCAAGTAATGGATGGAATTGGAAATGAAAGCATTTGACATAAAGGAGTTTGGATCCTCATTATTCTGATATGAGGCAACCACAAATGAACGGAAAGGTTTTACAAGAGATTTTGTGTAGTTTCTCATATTAGAGTATATCAGACAGGCTCTGTCAATGGGAAGAAAGCTTACATGACCCTATGATAGTGATCGCCCTTTTTAAAGGAAGGAAAGAATTCTATGCAGGCATGATTAATCTCTAGTAGCTGTGAAGTCACACAAATGTGAATGTGCGCACGCGCGCTCCATTTTGCACTATATCAATGCGTTTATAAAAGGGTTACAGTCCAGTTGATTATGAGATGGTGCCACTCATCAGATGCGATCTCAACAAAGAGTCTTTCAATCCAAAGGAAGCTGACAACAATGGGACGCAGGAGATCCTTCCATTAGGGAAGGAAGCACCAAAGAGTAAATCGTGGAAGGGGAAGGAACCAACTCAATATGTGTCTGTGTTCACGCCATGGGTGTCTAATGTTATTAGCATGGTTTAAAATCTCGGCATCGGTATCGGTATCGGTATCGGTCAATGGTTTATAGTATCAGTATCCATCAATATCGTTCATCAATATCGGCCATATCGGCAATATCTACAATATCTATCTCGATATTGGCCAATATTATAGGGTCAAGTCATATCAGGTACCTTAAAATCAAATACGAAATTGCCAATATATATCGGAATCAGCCGATATTTGAAACCATGGTTATTAGCAACCATTTATAATCTTTTATTCTATTTTGTTTGGTTAATAAAGAGAGTATCTGTTGTGGGCTTTGATTGATTGAGAATGTTGGATAATATCTACATTCTTTTTTTATTTATATGCTAACAATGTTGGACAGAACCTCAGTTTTTCCTTTTTCTGTATAACTATTACTATGTGAGTTCTGATCTTGTAGCATTAGTTACTGAAGTGGATAAGAAATGAGATTCTACATAACTATTTCTCCATGTGATCACTAGTCCTTTCCAATGAAGGAGAAAAGATGGGTTATATTCAAAGGTGAGAAGAATCACACACTAAGAAATATGCATGTGAGGCTTTCCAACCTACCAAACTGCATAAGGTAATCCACATGATTAATCTTGATTTAACACCATGATGATAATATGGTTTAAAAAGAAATTATGTCTTGGAAGCTACTATTCCATGCATCAATTTATCTTTATTGTTCCATTACTAATGTGGAGATCATTTTGCATTCATTAGATATTTAAATGAAACAATCGGAGATCTACAAAAGACATCACATGTTCCATAGGCACAAATTCAAAGTTTATTCTCACCAATCAAATTGCATAATTGGTATTCACAAAAGTTTATAGACACCGTTCATCTTGATTTATCACACTATATGGAGTATGTATTAAAAAGAACTTGTGTTTCGGGAACTTCTAAGCAATGAATTGATTTATACCTTATGTTATGTGATTGAAATGCAGGCCACTTTATGTGAATTATTCATGTTGAATTCATAAGCTGACAGATTATTTGCAAACAACCAAAAATGGGAATTCTTTCGCCTCTAAGATTGCACAAATTATTTGCCAGCGTGTTGAAAAGTCCGTGAATCTTGTGACTATGCTTCCAATAGGCATGGTCTGTATCAAGGTTTCAAATATCGGCCGATCCTGATATATTTACAATATATACCAGGTTTTGAGGTATCCGATACAACGTCAACCCTACTAATCGATCAATATTGTCGATGATGACATGCAAGATTGTGTATTGATGATATTTATGTTATAGAAACCGTCGCCAGATACTGATATCGAGATTTTTTTAACCTTGGTCTGTGTTAGATAGATACTTTACCTCAAAGGGTAAAGAAGCCATTAGCTTTGGATTGTGTTCTTCTAAAAGGTTTAGGTCTGTGGTTTAGGGTTGTCAACTGGTCTAGTTGAACCCAAGCCCATTGGGCTAGTATAAGTCTTGAGATCCATCCAAATACAGAGTTTGATTTTCTTCAAACCTAGAAAAATCCAAAACTACCTTGTACATATGCATATACATGCATACATGTGTATATGTGGGTATAATACTAGAATCGCTAGATTTGATTAAAAAAAATGCATTTTAGCATTCTTGTTCTCCATCATAAATAATCTACTTGAATGACAAATCTCCTTAAGTAATATGTATCATCACTTATCTAAACATTAGAACGACGATAAGGTGGTGCATAAATGGTTAGTGCTTTAGAAATGAATGTAAATCTATTTCTCATAAAATTACTATATTCTTTTGAGAAACACAGATATGCTTATTATAGGATAAAGTGATTACCAGCAGCTTAATCTGCCTGAATCAAAAAAACATGAACCAAGAAATGAACCTACCCAAAACTAGAACAGTAAGTTTTCAAACCTTTCAAAACCCACATAAAATTTCAGGTTTCCATAGTCAAAAAACACGCCCAACCTGACCCATTGACACCCATACTATGCATAATGATAGAAAATTGGCACCGAAGAGGTTGAGAGGGGAGTCATGTCAAGTCAAGGTTATCTATTATATAAGATTATTTTTTACTTTATAGAATTTCTCTTTTGTTCCTTATTTTATTTCTTTCCATACATATCTATAATTCCTACTACATTTCTATAGGTTTAACAATCTTAACGAATTAAACAAAAAATTTAAGGAGTTTCTAGTCAAAAGTGAATTCCAGTTCCCAACCACTCATGTCTTATATCATGTTACAATCTACCCCACCGGTCTTGCTCGACATCAATAAACTATCTAGAAACAAAAAATCGATTTTTGTTTAACATTTTTTTTGCTTATGTATCAAGTGAACACAAACTAAAAATTGAACACAAACATTGTTAACATCATGGTTTGAAATCTCCAAATCGGTATTGGTATCGACCATTGGTTCTTAGGATTAATATCCAATGTTCTAAATGTCGGATGTCGGGTGAATTTCGGAGGGCAAAACTAAATGTCGAATTGCAGAATCGGGAAATTTCCGAGATATTTAGTAAATTTTGGTGTCAATTACAAAGGTTATACATATCACATATATTATGTCCTAAATGTCATAAATATCCTAAAATATCACATATAAAATTTACTAAATTTTGGACGTTATACATACCACATATATTATGTCCTAAACCTCAGCAACTTGCATTAAACCTAAAAAATAATAGAACTTGCAGTCAAGCAAAACAAAAAAAAAGAAAGCAAATTGACTAAAATTTATTGAACTAGCAGAACTTGTAAACACCTAGAGGGGGGGTGAATAGGTGACTAGCTAATCTAATGGACAATTAATGCGGAATTAAAACTATTTATGTAAACTAAAACTTCTTAAACTAAACACCAAGTATAACACAAGAGTGTAGCCGGATTCCCTGTGAAGGGCTCTATACTAACTCCCCAAGATTCCTCTAAATAAGAGTTGAGGTGCCGCGTTGGCCCTCTTGGTTGAATACAAGTCTTAGCAAACAATCCCCAAGCATATAACAATAAGCACACAATATATCAAGCATACAAAGATAAAGACAATATTAGCATGCAAGATATAAAGATAAGTAAGAGATAGAGAGAGCAATCGCAAACACGGGAGATTTGTTTCGAGGTTCGAGCACACTTGCTCTACGTCCCCGCCTTCAACACTATGAAGGATTTCCACTAAAATCGATCCCACCGGATCATTTGGTGCCGCAACACCTACAAGCTCTTTGGACTCTCTAGTCCCTTTCTTGTCCCGCAAAAACACACCGCAAGCCCACTAGCTCGCCGAGGCCGCACCTCTACAAAGAGTTCACACAAGAACTCGAAACAATAGCGAACACACAAGTCCGCCTCCTTAAAGCAAAGATGTAAACTTTGGTGATCTAAACACTTTGATCACCTCAAATCCTCTCACAACAAAGATCCATATAGGTAGATATAGCAATGGATAGCTCAAGTATTTGTGTGAGAAAACTAGGATGGAATGTGTGGATGAAAACACAAGAAATCACTTGAAAACACTCTTGATAAACTTCCCTTTTTAATTGGAAATATTTGCTCTCAAACTAGTGGAAAAAACTCTGAAATAAATGGGAAAAACTAGGTTTAAGGCTCTCCTCAAATCTTACTTAAAACAGTCCAAGAAACCCCCATTTTATAGCCAAGAGAAAACTACCCGTTGGGGGTCCAGTCAACAGTTCTGGACTACTGTCGGTCGACCGGCCCGGTCGACCGCCAACAGTAAAAAATCTGACCGTTGTGCCAGCGGTCGACCGAGGACTGGAACAGAGAGCAGACACTCTCTGCCGGTCGACCGGCCCGATCGACTTGGCCTTTCCAGAGAGCAGAAGGTTCAGTCGACCGGCCCTCCCGCCAGAACTGGCGTGCACGTTTGTGCACGTCGGTCGACCGACTCGGTCGACCGGCCCGGTTGACGGCAGAAGCCAGACAGAACTAATTTAAGGATGAAAAGGTAGTCTTTTAGCTTAAATAAAATCCCATAAATTTACAAAAAAATCTACAAAAATAGGTTCAATATTATACTTTGATAAACAAACATGTTTGAGTAAAATCAAGACATGTTACAAACATTTTAAACTATTTTGTAACTTAGAAATTTTGGCTAAAAAACAAAAAACTGTATTTTTTTTCAAAACTTCTCGAAATACAAAAACAAGATATTTTAAACTCTTTTAAAGCTTAGAGTGTATGGATATGATCCACTACACATACATGATGAAATATTTATGTTTTTGACATTAAGATCTAAAATAAGTTTGGTTAAAGATATGTATACTTTGAATTCCAAAAACCAAACCGGTATTTTTCCAAAATGAAAACTTCTTTTGTATTTTTCAAAATAAAAACTCTTTTGTGGAAAACACATCCAAATCTTGTGTGTGAGTGTATATGGTATACTTGAGCAATCCACCAACTATTCTATCATTTACATTTTATCTAAAAACAAAATCTTACTAAAAACAAACCTAGACTCAAGTCTTGATCTTGAAGGTCTTCACTTGAAGTCTTCTTCTCCTCTTGACTTGTTCCAAACTTATCCAAAGAGCTAGACTCCTCTTGAGTACTTGATGTGGTCTTGATGCACAAGCTCTTGAATCAAACCGTGTTACCTCCAAAACTTGACTTTAAATCCTTTGTTGAAGCTAAACACCAACTAAGATCTTGATCATAAATCTGAGACTAATTAAACACAAGATCATTAGTACTATAACTACATGAGTTGATCACCATCAAAACTAGAGTGATGGGTCTTTGGGCCAACAATCTCCCCTTTTTGATGATGACAAAACTCATGGAGTTATATATGCATGGATTAAAGTAAAGTTTCAAAGAAGCTCCCCCTTAACTCATGCATCACAATAAACAATAATATATGGCAATGAAGCACATGAATCTAAACAAACATGTATGCAAATATAAGGAGATAAACATGCCAATCAAGCATAAAACTCATCAAATTCTTTTCTCCTTTTTGCAAAACAAAACAATATGCATAAACAAGAAATTCTTCTCCCCTTTATGTATAAAGTAAGGAAAACATGCATATATACTAAAATACTTCTCCCCTTTTTGTCAATCATCAACAAAGGGGTTAAAGTAAACACAAAACAATGTTTTTCCCCTTTTGTCCGAAACAAAAATCAAGAAAGGGGTGAAATCAAATCAACCAATAAAGAGATATATGCGATGTACATTCATGAAGAGGAAGACGCTAAGTTAACTTCCTTACAAATATGCATTACATGAGAAAAGAATGACAAACCCTAACTCACATAACACATAATATGCAATGCATAAGAGGAGATGTGAAGCTTCCCATATATACGTGTATCGCATAAAGAAGAGTTGTCAAGCTCCTCAATATAAGATCACTCAACATGAATCTATATGTAGAAGAGATGTTAAGCTCGCATTGCATATAGACAATATATATCAAAACATTTTTAAGTCAAATTTAATAATCACTTAAAACAAATTTTAAAATTTACTCAAGGTAATAAAACACATTTTGAGATACCTTTGTAAATAAACAAAAATTTTGAGATACCAATTGGAACTAAAACATATCAAAACATTTTTTAAGAATCTAATTGTAACTAAACAATACAAATTTTGAATTCTAATGGTAATTGAAACATTTTACCAATTGAAATAACAATGAAATTTTGATACCAATGAAGGAAGGTATTTTATATTTGATACCAATTTAAATTTTCATGAATACCAATTGAAATAAATAGTTCAATAGATACCAATTGAAATATATTGTACATTTTGATATCAATAAAAAATACCAATTGTAAAAAATAACCAATTGAAGATAATGCATAAGCTTATATAAAAAGTACTAATTGAGAAATCAATTGAAAATTAAGATTTGAATTAAGCTTAGTATAAACATACTTTGTTCTTAAAACATGTAAATATCTTATAAATCAAGCACAAAATAAATCATATATGTATGAAAAATGAAAATACCAATAGAAATTGATATTATATGAAATGAAGCATACATATATAGGAAACAAAATATGAGTACATACAAAAAAAATTAATTGAGATACCAATTAAAAATATGATGTAAATCAAGTATATAACTCATAATAAACCACCCTTTTTATGTACAAGATAAAAGATTTTCAATAAGGCTTACAAGGCATACTCGCCCATCCGTCCGCCCATTAGGGTTTGGAAGGGGTTTTCAAAAATAATTTTGAAAATATTTTAGCATTGAAAATCACTACCAAATGAAGAACAATAACTAGTTAAAAGTAATTTTGAAAAACTAGTTAAAGATCTGTCAAAACATGAAACCAAATCATATGTATCATGAAACATACTAAATACATAAAGTTTAACACTCGAAATTTATAAGGCTCAAAACTAATCATGAAACAAAGTCATAAATATACAAATAAAGTGTGAGCGTACATGAATCATGTAATTAGCATTTTCCATGAAGATAGTCAATAAAGCTTAAAACAAACATGAATATCATTTTATTAAACAAGTATGAAAATCATAAAAATTCATTTTTCATATAAAGATGAAAACAAACTTCTAGATATATATATGTTTTTATCCAAAACTAATAATATGCATACATATCCCAAATATAAAAAAAGCCCATAATATAAATTGCATGAAAGCAAATGACTCAAGGGGTATACATGTATATTTATTATATTTGAATAGAAATGCATATACATGAAGTAAAAACATGAAAATAGGCAAAACAAGTGTAAATGAGGAAATCATCAAAACTAGACTATACATGTGCATATAGTGAGTACAAATGAACAATGAAGTGCAAACGTATATGAATCAAATGGTGCTCACTACTTGTACAAGTATATTTTCAAGTTTTAATAAAGACTACATTTAAACAAGCGTTTACTACATGAAGCACAAATATAAAACATGAACATGCTAAAAATGTGATATAAGTAAAAAGCATGTAAACTAAATTAGGAGCTTAGAGATAGTTACTAAAACAAAGAACTATACTCCAAATCTCCAAAACATGGTGGTTGTCCCACCAAACCTCCTTGATAGCGGTGCATCAAATGTGTCCATCAAGTCCATGTGCATCCACCAATAAGGCACCATCCCTCTCACGTTTGTGAGAGCCCGCACCTACATCAAATACAGAAGGTGGGGATTTTGGTACCCATTTTCTTTTGGGTCCATGAGGGTTAGCATTGTAAGGAACCCAAACTTTCTTGTTAGCAAAATTTAAAGCATTTATCTTATCATAACAAAATTTTGCTAAATGGCATTTGCGGCCACAATGTGTACATTTGTACACTCTAGGATGCATATGTGTATGAGTGTGATCATGACGTGCAAAGTGTGCATATGCATGATATGGGTGTTGTGCATGAACATGGGAACCTTGTTTCTTTTGAAACAAGAATTCCAATCTTTTATAGTTAAATGCACAATTGCTCAAAGTTGAGCTTAAACAATTAATTCTATTTTTCAAAAATTTAATTTCATTTTTATCAATGATAGCATGTAAAGCATGGTGAGAATGAGAATCATTTTTCGTATTCTTTTTAGAAACATTTTCCTTTTCTTTATCAATAACTTTTCTTTTGAAAGAATTGTTTTCTTTCAAAGCAACTTCTTTTTGTTTTTTCACTAAAACAATTTTATTTTTCAAAGCATTATTTCCTTCACACATGTCATTTAATTTAGAAAGTAAGAAAATATTCTCATTTTTTAAAAACTCATTATCGTTTCAAAGCATGCAAATTTATTTTAAAAGACTCGTTTTCTTTTAAAACATTTTCAAAACTAGTTTGAAAAGAATCTTTTTCTCTTAACATGCAATCAATTTTATTTTTCATTTTCTTATTTTCCTTTCTAAGCATGTCATATTTTTCAAGAAGTTGTTGACAAAATGATTCAAGCTCATCATAAGACATATCAACATCTTCATCTACCTCAGATTCGGTAGTTACCTCAAGGGGGTTATCCCCTTGGACCATGTAGCATACATTGGAAGCTTCACTTTCGACATCCGAGTTGCTCCCCGCATAGTATTGTTCTTTTTCACCAAGGGAGAGTATTGTGTTCCAAACTACAAAAGCCGAGTCAAAATTAGCAACCCTACATAAATAATCATCAGTTAGGGTACTCTTCAAAGTATGGATGGCTTTTGCATTAGCCTCAATATTTTTGCAATTTAAACAATAAGAATCTCTAGTAGTGGCAAAATAAACATGAATACCTATGGCTTTGAGGTATAAGGACATCTTAACCTTCCAAGTTTGGATGTTAAGAATGTCAAAGGTGGGAGGTGACATGAAATCCATGGCGTGTGTACAAATATTGTGATTAGCTATAAATGAGGATCTTTAACTCTAAGTTGTAAGACCCAAATCAAGAGCACGTGGCTCTGATACCAATTGTAATCACCTAGAGGGGGTGAATAGGTGACTAGCTAATCTAATGGTCAATAAATGCGGAATTAAAACTATTTAATGCAAACTAAAACTTTTTAAACTAAACACCAAGTATAACACAAAAGTGTAGCCGGATTCCCCGTGAAGGGCTCTGGACTAACTCCTCAAGATTCCTCTAAATAAGAGTTGAGGTGCCGCGTTAGCTCTCTTGGTTGAATACTAGTGTTAGCAAACAATCCCCAAGCATATAACAATAAGCACACAATATATCAAGCATATAAAGATAAAGACAATATTAGCATGCAAGATATAAAGACAAGTAAGAGATAGAGAGAGTAATCGCAAACACGGGAGATTTGTTTCGAGGTTTGAGCACACTTATTCTACGTCCCCGCCTTCAACACTTGAAGAATTTCCACTAAAATCGATCCCACCGGATCACTCGGTGCCGCAACACCTACAAGGCAAGTTCACACTTGAACTCCTTAGACTCTCTAGTCCCTTCACTTGTTCCCGCAAGAACACATAGCAAGCCCACTAGCTTACCGAGGCCACACCTCTACAATGAGTTCACACAAGAACCCAAAACACCGCGAACCCGCAAGTCCGCCTCCTTAAAGTAAAGATGAAAACTTTGGTGATCTAAACACTTTGATCACCTCAAATTCTCTCACAACAAAGATCCCTATAGGATGATATAGCAATGGATAGCTCAAGTATGTGTGTGAGAAAACAAGATTGATTTGGTGGAGGAAAACTCAAGAAATTACTTTTAAAACACTCTTGATAAACTTCCTTATGAATTGAAAATATTTGCTATCAAACTAATAGAGAAAACCTCTTAATAGAGTAGGAAAAACTAGCTTTAAAACTCTCCAAAAATGTTGTGTCAAACAGCCCAAAAAACTCCCAATTTATAGGCTATCCAAAAAACTAGCCGTTGGGGTCCAGTCAGCAGCTTTGGCTGCTGTCGGTCGACCGGCCCAGTCGACCGCCAACGGCCAAAAATCTGACCGTTGGGCCAGCGGTCGACCGGCCCAGTCGACCGAGGCCTGAAACAGAGAGCAGACACTCTCTGCCGGTCGACCGGCCCGATCGACCCAGGCTTTCCAGAGAGCAGAAGCTCTCTGGCGGTCGACTGGCCCTCCAGCCAGAACTGGCGTGCACGTTTGTGCACGTCGGTCGACCGACTCTCGGTCGACGACTCCTAACTCGGTCGACCGGCAGAAGCCAGACCAGAACTAAATAGGGATTAAAAACTTGGCTTTTGACTTAAATAAAATCCCATAAAATCTCTAAAATTCTACAAAAATAGTTTCAGTATTATACTTTGATATACAAACATGTTTGAGTAAAATCAAGACATATTACAAACATTTTGAACTATTTTTGTAACTTAGAAATTTTGACATAAAAACAAAATCTGTATTAACTTATCTTTTCAAAACTTCTCCAAATACTTTTAAACACTTTTAAAGCATAGAGTGTATGAAAATGATCCACTACACATACATGATGAAATATCTATGTTTTTGACAAAAAGCACTAAAATAGTTTTGGTTAAAACATATGTATATATGAAACTTTCAAAAACCAAAACGGTATTTTTCCAAAATGAAGACTCTTTTGTATTTTTCAAAATAAAACTCTTTTATGAAAACTCATCTAAATCAAGAGTGTGTGTATATATGGTATACTTGAGCAATCCACCAACTATTCTATCCTTTACATTTTATCTAAAAACAAAATTTTAATAAAAACAAACCTAGACTCAAGTCTTGATCTTGAAGGTCTTCACTTGAAGTCTTCTCCTCTTAACTTGGTCCAAACTTGATCCAACAAGCTAGACTCCTCTTGAGTACTTGATGTGGTCTTGATACACAAGCTCTTGAATCAAACCGTGTTAGCTCCAAAACTTGACTTTAAATCCTTTGTTGAAGCTAAACACCAACTAAGATCTTGATCATAAAACTTGCCTCGGGGAAGATCGTTAATGCTCGAAGGAGGTCGTCGGAGGTCGGTGAAAGCCGTTGGAGATCAGGAAAGGTCAATGCGCTTGTCTCTCTCATGCGGCCTCGTCGGACGTCGTGAGTCGATGCTCAGGGAAGGTTGTTGGAGTTTAGGGGAGCTTCGTTGGGCCTCGCCGGGGCTCGAAAGAGATTCTTGCGGCTTTGTCGGGCATCGTGGGCCCTCATCACAGCTCGTGGGGCCTCATTGGGGTCGACAGGGCTTCTCGCAACTTCACGAGCCTAAGTTCCGTGGGGCCTCATCGAGGCTTTCTACAACTTTGTTGGGGCTTGGAGGGGCTCCACGGAGCCCGGGGGCGACTCGGGGGCGACTCTCTCTCAGAGCCTGATGCCCTAGCTCTCTCTCCTCTCTTTTTTATTCATTGGGTTCGGGTTGCGAGTTTCTAGTTCAAAATGCGAAAAAAATCAAACCCAACTTCAAATGTCGGTTGATTTTCAAAGACGAAATATCGGCCGACATATCGGGTTGAGGCTGACATTTTGCCGACATGACCCCAAAATCGACACAACAATTTGGGGTCCTATGTCGTGTCGGCAGCTGCTCAAAACCAAAATTTCAGCCGACATTTATCAGCTGGCATTTGAAACATTGTTAATATCAGCCAACAATATCAGCAATATCGGGCATATAAGCCCTGATATTGGCCAATATTATAGGTTTCATATCATATCGGGTATCTCAAAATTGAACAATATTACCGATTTATATCGAAATTGGCCGATATTTAAGACCATGGATACAGTTAAACAAAAGAGGTCATTTTGAATCTAAAAAGTTTTGGCTTGGACAAACAATGTGAAGGTGATTGATAGACTATAGAACACTCCTATATCAAGGATCAATAACATATATCATCTTTAGAAAATTAAAGAGATTGAAATAAGACCTAAAAAAATAAAACTCTAGTGTGGTAGGGAACATCTATAGTAGAGTGATTAATCTTCTTAAGTTTATCGAAATTTGGAGGCTTGGAAAAAATGCAGGACATATTGATAGAACATCAGAGTGATCTTAAGGATGCTAAAATTCTTTCTTGGACGTTTGGATGTGGGGGGGAGGAGGGAGGGGACAAGGGAAATGTGAATTGAAGAAGGGGATTCTTACATTTTTCATTGCACAACTGTGGTTTGAAGGAGTTAGAATGTTATTAGAAGAATCGAATTAGAGAGTACTTTGTTGTCAAATGAAAGGGGTAACTATAGGGTATGCGGTATTCTTAAGCGAATTCAAGAAATTGTGGGCAGCAACTACCAATTATGAAGGCCAATATGACTAGTCGGTCATTCCTAACTTACTCATTGAGGACAATAACCATGTGCTTATAAATGATGTCTTTATAGAAGAAATAGAAGGTGATTCAAAGCATGTCAAGATTATCACGCCCAGAGGCCAACAACATGCCAGCTGTATGTTAGAGAAGACAATGGCATTGAAAAGCTATAAAGCACATACACAACCCCATGCTCGCTGTGTCCGTGTCGGGCATGTATCAGACACGGATATGTGCCCGACACGTGCCCGATACGGTTCAGGCCATGTCCAACTCAAACTGCCCGGTTTTGGGCTTGGACATAGACCCAACACGGGTTCAATACGACTCGGACACGGGCGGGCGCAGCCGCGCGAAACCCGATAACCCGACCGACTAAATAAAATCCTAATCGATCGATTTCTCGACCCCTCCCCCTCTCTCTTCTCTATCTCTCCACCTCTCCCCCTAAATACGATCAGCGATCTCAGCTCTCTCACTCCAAATCCGATTGGCGATCTCCTTTCTATCTGTCCACATCTCCCTCTACACCCAATTCCGATCGATAAGGCCCTCTCCCCCCCCCAAAAATTCCAATCGGCGAGGCCCTTTTTCTCCACCTCTCCCCCAAATCCGATCAGCGATCCAATCCATCTCCCTCTCTCTCAGCTCCATCTTCCTCTCCCCCCAATTCCGACCGACAAGGCCTTCTCTCCCCCTAAATTCTGATTGACGAGGTATTTTCTCTATCTCCATCTCTCTCCCCCCAATTTCGACGGCGAGGCCCTCTCTCTCATCTGTGAAGAGGAAGATCGTCTCTATCTGGGAGTGGATCTGATTGAGAATGTGGCGGTGGAGCTCGGCGTCATCGTGGAGCTCGTGGTAGGGAATCTGGTGGAGCTCGTATGAGGTAATTACCCCTCTTCATCTCTCTTTGATGTCTCTGTATCTCTCTGCTATCTCTCTTTGTGCCCCTCTCCATCTCTCTCTGCTCCTCCCTCTCTCTGGCCCTCACTCTCTCCCCTCTCTCTGCCCGCACTCTTTCTGTCCCCTCACCTCTCACTATGCTCTTTGCCCCTCTCTGCTCTATGTCCCCCTCCTCCCACTCTGTTTTCTACTCTCTCTCTCTCTCTCGGCAGTGAGACAGAGGGGATCAGAGAGACTGAGAGAGAGAGAAGCAGAGGGTAGAGTGTGAGAGAAAATCAGGAGACTGAGAGAGAGACAGTGAGACAAAGAGAAAGAAGCATAGACTCTCTATGAGAGAAAGGAGCAGAGAGACTAAGAGAGAGGAGTAGAAAGAGAGGAGAGAGAGAGAGGATCAGAGAGACTGAGAGAGAGAAGCAGAGACATCATAGATTGTGTAGGAATTTAATTAGATTGCATGATTTAATTAATTTGATTGGATTATATGATTATGTGTAAGATTTTATTTTTAATTGATATAGAATTTTGATAGTAATTGATGTATGATTGTGTAAGACATAATAATAAAATATTTCTTGTCGTGTCCATGTATCCTTTTTTTTTGAATTTTACTGTGTCCCGTGTCTGACACCCTATGTTTGTGTCTGTGCTTCATAGTTTAAAAGAATGTTCTAAGGGTAGCGAAACACATTTTTTAGCTCCACCAAATGCACCATCACTGTATGTAGCTTTTATTAGCCTAATTCCACTGGAAGAATTCTATAAGGCCAAAACACTGTCGTCAAATTAATTTGTGAAACATCATCAACAAGATAGTAATATAAACATTTGGCTAAATGTCCTCAATTGATTCTAAGTTGATCTCTGTGGAGCACCTCTTCATCAAAGGGTAGATTATTATCTGACAATTTGATGTTATCCCAAGAGTTTTTCATTGAAGGCTTATAAGCTATAAAGTTCGACATGCAACAAGCCTGCAATTGCATGAAGAGGCATTTTGTAATTGATATCAAGCATAAACTTTGTTTGAAACACAGTCGGATTCAATGGATCAAGGTATCTCAAGGACAAGGTTTCCTAGTCTAATTAACAGCGATGAGATAAAGTAGTTTAGAGTCAATGGGGTAGCCACAAGGAGATCCAACATCCCTTTATTTGTAAGAAGCTCCTTGTTAGAGAAATCAAAGTGGAATAATTGATGAGCACGATTTTGTCACATTTTCATGCCCATATTCATCTCTTATTTGTTTATAAATAATGCTACTCGGGTATTTTTAGTGGTGTGTCACAGATTAAGCTATCAGAAGAAGAGTGGACCACAAAAGCATACTTCAGAGACTGTAAAATGTGCAACGGAAGATTGAGGCGAGATTGGATGCTTGACACTGCTGGTATTGCTCTACCACGCTTAAAACGAACATCAAATAAATTTATAGTCAATTCGGAGATGTTTGAAGCCAGTTGGGGTGAAAACGCAATTTTATAAAATCCAGAGGCTTAAATGTAATTTGACATGAAATAGCTTTTCTGTGT
Source organism: Agave tequilana (assembly GCA_038442645.1). Classification (NCBI taxonomy): domain Eukaryota; kingdom Viridiplantae; phylum Streptophyta; class Magnoliopsida; order Asparagales; family Asparagaceae; genus Agave; species Agave tequilana. Next base: position 169,873 of record JAVJIF010031012.1, on the reverse strand, counting down.
AATTAAATAATAGTTGTGGACTTTTGTGCAAAACAGCCAAACCCTAAGTCTACAAATAGCCATGTAGGGTTAGGGTTTGGGGACGCCTATTTTTAGCTGCAATCTAATTTTTCAGAAAATTTTGGTTTAATAGTAATTTTTTTCTCGTCGTTTTCATCTTCATCTTGGATTTTCAATCATCAAGCATATCTAGCGGGTCCACATCCAGTTCCTTGTTGACAACGCCAACAAAAGGCACTGCTGCTGCGCCTCGACCACAGCGCCAACAAAAGGCGTTGTTACGCCTTGTTTCCAGTGCCAAAAAAGGCGCTGTCGCGCCTTCTTTCCAGCGCCAAAAAAGAACAAGGCGTTGTTGCACCTTGTCATCGCGCCCAGAACAAGGCGTTGTTGCGCCTTGTAACACGCGCCCAGCAGAGGCAAAGGCAGTTTGCCTGCCTTGATCCCGTGCCCAGACACGCGCAGAAAGCCTGCCTCGACTCACGCGCACGCAGGTGCCTCGAACCACGTGCAAAAGACAGCAGATAGCAGATCAGAGGTAATTTATATGTGCTTTTCATTAGTTCATTAATTGATAATTAATTGGACACTCAATCTAATAGATTTAAATTGTCTTTGAGAAAATCTTGTTAAACTAATCAGAAATTAAATATTATACATGTCTAATTATTTGGAATATTTTATGGTCATGATCACCATGTGTAATTAAACTGATTTCATGTGCCTAGGATGATGAACCTAGGCTATTAGATTGTGGTAGAATGTTAAATCTCTCTTATAAAATATGTAAAACATAATAATTAATTTTTAATCAACGGAATTAATCGCTAGATATCTAGGAATTTGACAAGATATGTTTAACCAATGGATATTTCATGCTTAGAGTTCTTCTCGTTTGTTGTTTAATTTTATTTTAGTACTTTAATGGAATATGCGATTAAATTTAATATCTTGTGCTTGGACAAAAGTTCTAGGATTTTATGCCATTTGAGACAAGAAATTATTATTGTGTAATCATTAAATTGAGAGACAAATATTACCACATGAATAGTAGTCTAGAGGATTCTACCCTAGGTTCATGATCCTTCTCTTTGACAAATTAGTTCACACTGACTTCTCAATCTTTTCATTCAATTCGCCTAATTCGTGTTAGGATCATTAAGAAACACCTTCCCTGTGGACTGACCCTCAAGTGCTGCAAACGATTAACCGTGCACTTGTGGTAAATTAAAAACAGGAGAGCGGAATCTTTCTAACAAAAATCACAAGGGAGGATAGTTGGGTTTTAAAGCTATAGCAAATATCATTCTTATTGTTTAGCCTTTGTCGATGATTGTTTAATTCTAGCTAGAGAGGACCTTGAACAAATCCAAGTAGTAGTGGACATAACGGAGAGAGATTGTGACATCTCAAGGCAAGCCTATTGGACAAGTTGGACAAATCTTTCATTAGGTTCGGGTCCGGTGTTCATCGTCGAAATTACCAGATTATCTCCAAAGTAGTAGTGATGATAGAGTTCTGGACCTCATATATATCTGAGCATGGTTACTGATGGTAAGAGGATTGCATTAAAAAGAGTTTAATACCCTTGTAGATAAGGTGAGAAACAAATTAACAGATCAGAAACTGAATAAAAAGTACATTATAGTTTCCACCAGTTGCTGCAGTTCTGATAGGCCTTACTTTAGAAGGAGGTGATGAAATTGATCAGTGGAGGAATTCAATAATGGGTTCTATCTGTGGAAGACAAACATCAGATCAGGTTGTCTCACACGTTGAAGAGAGTATAATTGTCTCACACATTGAAGAGAGTATAATCATCATGGTTATGAAGGGTTTTGTTACTTATGCTCCGACCATTGTTGAGCATCTATTGTGAATAAGTAAGGAATGGCTCATTTTCTTTTGTATATGACCCATGGTTGAGTTGTGTTAAACTGTGTGCCATTGCAATCTCAATTAATATTGACGTGTTGTCTGGTCAAACATTGGTCATTGATTTCATTGGCACTAAAGTGCAGTGGAAGGCAGACAAGATGAATTTGTAGATAAGATCTGAGCCATTCTTCCAATTACTTAATTTGACTGTTCTGATCAACTAGAGTGGATTGGAACTACTATACTGTTGTGAAGGCTTATAAGCCGTTCGCATGAGGGGGAATCATAGGGATAGTCAGAGGTGGTATTATGTGGGAAATTATTCACGATAAGTTACAGTCAGAATGGAACTCAAATCACAAAGGAATTGCAGTGCAGGATCTGATCACCTCGTGTGATCATGTCCTCTGCAAAGAACCATCATCGAGAAAGATTGTAAAACGTAAATTTCCCTCATTTGCAATTGGCGTACATCCTTGGGTTGCATATTTGAGAGTGGGGATTTTGGGGGGAGATAAGAAAAGGTTATATTCTCAAACTACGGTTGTATATACAGCTTGGCAGACCAGGAAAAAAGGGTGTAATACAATCATTTGAGAATCTAAGTGATCTAAGTGGCACAAGCTAGCTGTTTGTCAAAATACCAAAGAGAACACAAATAAGTCTCAATTCTCAAAGGTGGGGTTGTGATTCCGAATTGAGGGGCATGCTGATTTGGTTGGGAAGCTATAAAGGTCATCTATTTCACAGATGGTTGACTCTTAATCTGGGTGGTGAAATCAAGGGTTAACTTTGATCGTGGTGTTTGCAGCCAATGGCCAGGAGGCTTGTGCTTTCCTCATAAGAAGTGCTTCAGGAGTCACACAGCAAGCTATTCATCTGATGACATCCTTAAATATTTCAGTAGCCCGGTTGCAATAGCTCTGGTAGGTATTCAGGTAGCATTTGAGTATCAAACACCATGAATGGTGTGTTTGATCCCTTGAATGTCACCAATTCAATTGAACCCAATTCTATGCAATGCAGTCCACCCAGAGATCCATATGCAAGCAGCCGCTTCTCAAAGTTGACATTACCTGAGTAGCTGTTGACGATGGAGAGCCTCTCATATCTTTAGAGAGGCTAAACAAGTGCCCACTGCCTCATACACAACTAATTGGACTTTGTGTGAGGAATCCTTGTTGGTTTATAACGGGGCAGTATGATTCATATGCCTTTTATTTTTGTTTTGTCAAAAAGAAGAGCATGTATTTGTAGACAGGGAGGGAGCATTTACACGTATCACTCAATTATACACAATAGAAAATTAGTCAGTTCTCAGTTCTCAGATGATATTTTCAATGGGAAAAAATGTAGCTTCCAAATTCTGACACAAAAAAAAAAAAGAACTGTTGAGACTGCAAGATGGCCATAAGCGTTAGATCTATGGTTTAAAACTAGATCGCCCACTGTGTTCTTATATATAAATTTAACATCTAATGTTTGATAACATGTTACCTACCAAACAAATCGTCGACTGCCAACCAACTAAAGAACTAACCGATAATTATATCCATAGATATAGGAATGCAAGTAAATTGTTACAATCGAATGCCTCCACGGCGACGGAAGTGAGCATCTTCTGAAATTAAGATGCCCACAATTTCCCATCTTTGACCATCAATAAGAAACCTATATAAGCATTACCAGATATGGTGTGCATACACATTAGGACTTACAGGCTTACAAACATAAATAGGCTCAAAACACATGCATGGTTTAAAGAAACTGTCACCTTTTATGAAGCATAAAAGGGATTACATCAGAACTTTTTCTTAACAAGCAATTGAAGGAACTTCAGTTAACAAAGACCTCTTCACGAAAAGCATATCGAAATCAGAAAAAATAAAATAAAGAACCATAGCTTTCTAGATATGTAAAATAGAAAAAATATTAACACAGAAATATCTGTCATGGTGATATAAGTTAATACTTCTAAATTGAATAAATACATTCCAGACAACATAATTTTTCTGGACAATAACGTCATAGGTTATTGAACCAGTATATAAATTTATTCCAAAACAACAGATTTCTTTTAGATGATAAATTTTTAGTTTACTGAAGTTGCTTATATGGTAATGGAACCTCAACCTAAAAGATACTCATATTATATAAATGCAAATAAATTCCATCAACTCCAAAGAGATATGCCACAACAATGAATCCATGTAATCTCTTAATGAAAGGTAAGATGACTTCCTGATTTAATATAAACAGGGAAGTTAAATATCTCTTCATCAAAAAATATTTATAGAAAGTTAGCCAAGAGATGAGTGCCATATATTTCCTAACACAAAATATGATGACAAGCTTTCCTTGATTTTATCTGTTATACATATTAATGCATGATCACATGTTTAAACTGCCAATGATGCTATCATGTATCTATATGATAAAAACTACTACTATGGGCTATAGATGCAAATAAATAAAATATGTAAAAGATTTTACTACTAGTAAAAAAAAACTCCAGTAATCCAATATGTATAAGAATTTACTCTTAAGTAATAATATATTTCTTTTCCGCAGCAAGACACTTCAGTTATCCGTGGAAAAAACTAGGATATTACCTGGATTAGATATCTCTGGCACAGGCGAATGCCATAAGCTTTGGCCACATCCTCCAGTGGAGCTTTTAGAATGACAACTGCAGCAGCTCTGAAAGCAATCATCAATGATTCTTTCGGTGTGCTCTTTCTGACCGACTACATTGCCCTTAAATGGTGAATCAATTTTTGCGGAATCCATGGAATTCAATTCATTTCTTACACGCCTCAGACCAACTTCAGAGTGAGAATTTTGATGAAAGAGGTAGGCTTTAGAGTCATCTTCCTCGTCATTATCTAAGGTGCCAACATGTCCATTGAGTAGATCAAGCTTTCTAGAATTGAGTGAACCAAAAGAAACAGATCCTTTAATTAAATTAATATTATCTAGGACATGGGAATTAGATGTCTGCTGTGGCCCGTCTAACTGAGGCATAGTAGATTCAGTCAGTGACTTTACTTCTTGAAGAAGTTCATCCATCTTCTGCTGATTCACAAAAGCATCATTAGGGTCAAGTGGCTTCCCTTCAAGGCCAGAGAAGCAACTTTTACCACCTCCAGTTGAAGTGGAACTACTTCCTATCCTAACCCATTTGCTTTGACCTGCACTCCGAGGCAAAGAAAATTTACAAGAATCCACACCAGGTTTACAGGTTCCCCCATGTGAAAGAGACCAAGGAAAAGGGGGCAACCTAGAAGAGTAGAAAGCCTTCTTGTCCATAGCAGGATTTAAATTCAATATAAGAGCCTCAAGATCAAGTACTGGAGGAATGGCTAAGCGTTCCAGAATATCTTTAGGCTGGTACAATGTCGAGCTGCTCATCTGACAAGAGTCCTGAATATTACAAAGTAGAAAAGAAAAGAAGATAACGCAGATGATAATATCTGGAAAAATATCTTATAATAACACAAAAACACAAAGAAAAAGGGTAAGTTAAACCTCACCTTACTACATAATTCTTTAGTACATTTATCCTTCTCATCCATATCTGACATGTTTGCTGAAGACAGACTAGGGTTCTGGATGCTCGTTAAAGTTTTTCTGTTGCCATCATTATCTCCTACTCCATGAAGTGGAAGGATAGAGCAAGACTTTCGAACTGAGAGGAGAACATTTTCGTTGCCATTTGAGGCTTTTTTCCCTTTCTCTGGACATAAGTTGGGATATTTGTAACTACCATCAAGAAGTTCATCCAATGAAAGCTCTTCCATGTGCTTTGTAAGATCATGGAGATCTGACTTCAGATTATATATTCCTGATTTTTACAGTGTTAAAGTAGAAACATAAAATCTGAGTAAGTTCAAAAGGACAGCAGTGATAAATTTTATATTAGCAATATAAAGTAAAGAAGAAAAACACATGTTCACATAGAGGAAAGACAAACTAAACCACCCTTTTCAATCCAAAAGTAGGGGGTCTAAAAATGCATACAGATAGTCAAATACGAATTTGACCATATACCTGAGTGTTGGCAGATATGGATATCTAACATCCGTCTTTAAAATATGGATACGTTTAAAGCTACTGCTAAGTTGTCCAAAGAATCTTAGATATCAATACCCAAATAAGTATCTGAATATATAGAACACGTTCAAGTGCATATAGGTAAAGTAACATTATGATGAATAGCTAATGTAGTTTTATATATTTTTCTTATTTTAGTTTAAGAATAAGAAGAGTTAATTGTGAAGGATGAACTCATTTCTAAATTACTAGTTATGTTTAATAACATATCTAGGCAGTGTCATAATCAATCAAATTCCAAAGCCCTTTTTGTCAAAAAATTGTTATTGAGTTCAATATCTGAAAAACAATCATATTCTTATCCCTATCCCTATCCACTGGAACTAGAAGAAAACAAATACAAACACAGTAAAACTTATATAATATATCTGCTTTGTGTCCACTCTGTTTACATTCTGATCCTAAGGCACTGGAAAAAAAGAAAGAAAAAGCACAACAATCAATGTTTCCAGTAATTATTAAATAAGAACCCAGCAACAGAAATCAGTAGAAGAGTTTACAGTATGAATAACCAAAGGAACGTTCACTTCAAAGAAAGCAATATTTTGCAAAAGTCGGAAAAGCATGAGAGGAACTGGGATAATTTGGTTAAAAAGATTATTTGATGAAAACGAAGCTGGAAGAGCATGAGATGACCAGTGCTAATTTAGTTTAAAAGTTTATTTGGCCACAACTTGATAACCAAACATTAAAACCTCAAATAGAACCAAAAAAGTAAAGAAGTATCGGTGACACCATTAACCAATATTGTCATCGCGTCAAACTACGAATCAAACTAGACAGGGCAATGGGACACAGAGGAATCAGACTATAAATCCTTGACGACCAATTTAATGTCCATTATAACCAGTTGCTTAAAAAGCCAATGCAGCAGAAGAAACAGAGAACCCAAAAATACCTTTATTGACTGGAAACCATAAAATAGAGTTCTAAGGAAACAATTTGGTGACAACTAAGGAAGAATAATAAACTGGAACTATATTTTGAATTTGTTAGGATGTGTATATGAAGGAGTAGTCATACGAGTTCAAAGTAAACATGGATAAATCTGACTAAATCTCGTGTCTTTTACACCAGCCACTTATTGTGGATGTTCATGAGCAAGTTCCAGGGGTGAGTTACCTGCTTATAAGGTGTAAATTTATCTGACATAGAATTGGATGCAAAATTAATTGCGCAGAACTACTTCCAAGGCATTCTTTGCAATGATACTAAAAAAGATAGTGGTCTTTCATTAGTTGAAAATAATAATCCTGAGGCAAGGTGGCTTGTGCGGCTTTTTGTAGTGTGCAGATATCCTTTTGCACATAGGCAATTCTGTAAAATAGAGTACCAAAAAAAAAGAATTCGGGACCAACTATGGGAGAACAATAAAGTGAAACTATATTTTGAATTTGTCAGGACATGCATGAAGGAGCAGTCACAAGTATTCAAACTAGATCAAAACAAATCTGACTAAAATTCATGTCTTTCCCCATCCGCCACTTATTGATGATGTAGCAGCAAGTTCCAGGGGAGAGTTACCGGCGTATAAGGGATAAATTTATCTGAAAAGCATAGAATTGGATGCAAATTAATTGCAGAGAACTGCTTTTGAGACATTCATGCAAGGGTACTAAAGACTATAGTGATTTTTCATTAACTGAAAAAAATAATAGTGAGGCTCTGTGGCTTTTGAGGTTTTTGTACAGCGCAGACATGTCCTTTTCTACATACAGGCAATTAAACATCTCGCTACTGCCCATACTTATTGAGCCAGATCTCAGAAGTATGCTTATGTTTTAGACTGCATGTACCAGAATCAATGGACGTGATGGCATAAGCAAATATCGCTATGTAAGAATTTGATAGCATGTACACTTGTGTGGTGCAAGACAGAAAAGTGGCAGAATCAACACTATATGAAACTTACAAAATTATGAAATAAGACATATATGAGAAGCTACCATGTTTAGTAACAGCATACCAATTACATCAGTTCCTCCTGAAGTGGAATCTGAGTTGATAAAAGCAGCCTTAGATGTAAAAGGATCAAATTTTGTTTTCACGCTTGTCTTAAAGCTCTTTTTGTCTATCCTCTTGCTATCCTGGCCACGCTTTTGTTTGGCAATTCGGCATTTCTCTGGATGCCAATAAATAAAGGGGAAAGTAGATATCATCAATTCATCATCATCATATTCAGTAGGAAATATTTAACGCCCTCCAATTCTGTAAATTATTTAGTGGTACCTTACAAGGCATCACATAAGACACGTACATCACATCAAATAATAACCCAACTAAATATGTCATTATCAAAGTATCCTCCAATTATAAAAGTTTGAAAATAGAACTTTCAAGTAAATACAAAAGAAACAAGACAATTGTCCATACCAGTAAAAGCTCTGCCTTTGATCCAAAAACAAACAAAAATAAAAGCTACAACTTGAAAACAGAATACTTCTTAGCAAAATGTAAACCATCAGGATTACATTCACAAAGATGAGGAGTTGATCCTTGACTATGTTGGATTTGATTCTTGACTATGTGCATGCTGGTGATTGGCCAAAGTACATTATGATATTTACAATGCCATAGCTTAAAATACCTTGTTAGACCGCATTCTGATATTTTGAACTCCAGAATTATAATCACACTCCAATATCTCATCCTAAGTCATCGCCAAGTTTCAACTCTAAACACATCCAGTCACAAACTTCTCAATCCAGATTGGGAGGTTTATTCTCTTTTGCAACTGGACATTTCCTAAACTGATGTTGTTTATGTACTTGGGAAGACAATTCAGAAATCATTCTAAAATATTTACTGATAGTAAACCACTTTATCCAAAAGCTTAAGCTCCCGGGTCGTGGGCTAACAATGTATATTATCACTCCCAACACTATGACTTCATGGGGAAGAAAGCACAAACTGACACATGGAGTACAACACACATGAGGAATATTTTTATTTTAATGTGTTTACGGCAAGATTTGAACCGAGCATCTGTTGTTCTTGAATTCTCTAATATCACATCACTTTATCCATAACTTTTAAGTTCTTAAAGTCTATGCCACCGGACCAAACTACCAAAGCTGCGGTGAGGAGTCGGGATATATTTGAGCGCCCTTTCTGTGGGCAAAAACCTAGACTTTTTACATGGCGGTATTCTTTTTCTTAAGCCAATCCGCTTTAAGTATGCATCCAATGGAACTGGATTTGGGTTGCTCTAATACCATCTTAAAGTCCCCATCACTGTACTAAAACTCCAAGTTTGTGCTGAGGGTTGAGGGATGTACTTTTATATTCTAACACTAGCTATAGGCACATACCTAGTCAGCGAGCAAAGTGAATTAGTACAGTTCCTTCTAAAAGTTGCAATAGGATATCGATGAATTGGATTTCCTGTTGCCTACTCCCTAGAGCAGCAAACTAAATACTATTTGTATTATCACTTGCTACTCAGCTCAAAATGGCCTCACATTTACTAAGTTTCCTCGTGCATATGAAGCTTAATACAATCCCTTCCAAGAAGTAGCATTAGGATGTTTTCCAACATTTGTTTTTTTTTTTCCTTTTCTTTTCCTTTTCAAGAAAAATAAGTTCACAAGGAACCCTTCCAGATAACCTTATTGCTCCCTTTCAGTTCCTAGTAAAGCTCAACATTGTTCCCATCAGTGTAACCTATCCAAACAGCTCAAGATAAATTTCCTAATAAATAACGGTTACAAGCAGCAGATAAGACATGATTCACTAATACCATGGCAGTTGACAGTCAAGCAAAAACAAAGAAGGCTCTAGAGAAATATTAAGACTGTTGCAACTCTAAGAGATACCACCATTACAGTTAAGCCTGCTGCAAGATTAAGAGAGCTCATCCCCATCATATAAAGTCTTCACCATCAAAATAGTCAGATGTGTAGTCCAGCTCAAATCCCTGACCAGGAAAGGTCAACCATCTAAGTTGACGCCAAATTCTGTCCAGGGAACCATTGACTTTTGCTGTCCCATTTGAAAATTCTTTTGCATCTTTCAAAAAAAAGAAAGAAAGAAAGGGCAAAAGGAGAGGAAAATGACAGGGATCAATAGGTCTATAAAACACAGTTCGAATTCAGGAGAAAAGATGTCCAGCCGGCGAGCAGGCCATCTCACGTCATTCATCATGCAGTTACCAAGCATTAACAGCTCTTCTAGACTAAGAAGGCATAAGTCACACTTCAATATAGAGGACAAATGGTTACAAGTCTCAAACCTGTCCAACACTGGTACGCAAAGAATGTGAGTGTGTATAAGGAATGTTTGGAACCAAATTAAAGTGGCAGAAGTACCATTTGTCTCTTCCTTGACAACATGTATGCCTAACCTGTACATACAGTACAAATTGGAGAAGAAGCACTGCAGTGGCAGATAGAGAGAAACCATCTGCGTGAAGGACTCAGAAAATCTTCACATGTAAAAGGAGTATCTTGGAAACAACATTTTTTTCCTCCATGTTGTCAATGTTATCCAGTACATCAACAGTAAAATAGCAGAATGACAAACATGCTCCGCAAAGTACATGGCATTTGCCGGCTACCCATCAAATAATTGATAAAGATGAAGATGTGTGTTATCCCATTAAATAAGTTTTATCTCCTACAACAGGATGTATAATAAATACCAATAAGCATTAACACTTAAAAACTGGATATATAAATTCTGTCTTCCAATTGAAAATATTTAATAAATACCAATAAACATTAACGCTTAAAATTTGAGCGAAATATCTACTACATCTGAACGAAAGGGTAAATTTTACTAAACTCCCCTGAACTTATCACTAAAGTCACATAAAACCCCCTCAGTTTTTAAAGTCATCAGTAAACGACATGAAATATTGTATGTCCAGCATACAAACCCTAAATATAATTATGTTCAGATCTTAAAGACATGTAACCAAACATATTTAATCATCAACCAATTGTATTTCTATCTACCTCCTCGTTCTATTTCTACTTGGAAGTTAGAATCTCAATTTAATTAGGATTCTCATTAAAAAATGATCCACCTCAAATTAGAATTTCGGTCTAATAAAACAAAGAAACCCGTTAGATTAAAATCTTAACTTAGTTAGGATTCTAATAAAGAAAACCTTATTAATTGAATCTTAATCATTCCAAAAAAGAAAAGATAGGCGGATGAAACTAAATCCATTATATGACTAGAGGGTGTTGACTTTAACATTCACATGCAGGGCACGTGCTCACTACTAGTATGCACAAAAATGCATATATAGATATAATCCTCTCAATATGCCAACACCGGCTCTAAAACAAGATAGGTTTCCCCCAAATACCCACTCATAATGTCAGGTTATGAAAGTCTCAAAAGCTTGCTCAACCCGACACAGGGATCTACCCTAGTGAGATTAAAGCTTGATCGGCTAAAAGTTCTATTGTCCAAGATTCCATGAACATTTCTTGCATAAGGCTATGCTCGTTAAATCGGTGCCCCACGTGAACAAATCTCCTTTGCTTTACATATCAACCTCTGCTTCAACAAAGATGTACTGAGAATATATCTTGTAACCCCTTTACAAGCTATGATATGATAATATGGACACTTGCAACATGGACATTGTTAAGGTTAGTTAATAGTATTGAGTTTTTGGGTTATTGGGTTGTACCGATGCACCCATCTTGTCTTCTATATATACCTTGTACCTTCTTTTATGTTAATGGATCAATTCTTTTTAGGGTTTTCTATTTCTTAACATGGTATCAGAGTCATCCCGCTTCCATCATTACCTTCTTAAAAACTCTAACCACCACCAAAACCCTCGCCATCACAAAAAAAAATTCCTAATTCCAGCCATCAACCATCTACTTCATCTCTTCTTCTTATCTTCCTTTTCGTTTCTTTTCTTCTTTTTTTAGATCTAATGTGGTCTTGAATTTAGATCTCTAAAAAAATTATTTTTCACATAAACAGTACCGCGGCTGTATTATCATCGTGAACAGTATAGCGGAGGTATTGTTCATCCCAAAAAAAAGTGTCTTTCTCCTTCAAGTTTCAAAACCCTAGCCATCATCAAATATCGCCTCATCTACTGTCTTTCGTCATTAACTTCTGTTATTGTTGAATCATCAGATGGTGTTGTTGGCCACTTTTGTTACTCTTACCAATCTCTATTGCTACCAATCGATTCTACATCTACCACGTGTATCTATTACTACTGAGTTTGAGGATCTCCCAAAACCTCTCCTACAGAGTTTGAAAATCTCTCAAAACCTCTTCTTCTACTGAGTTTAGGAAACTCTAAAATCCTATTGTATCCAAGACAATGATGAATATTAACTTTTTGCATGAAAGTTTAGTTTAATTGGCAACTTCAGCGTCGACATCGAAGATTCATCAGTGTGACATAAGATTGTCAATTTCGTATTTGTTTTTTAATTTTTTGTTTTGAAAAACTTTGTTCAGAAGATGTTTTCTAATCTATGTAACAAGTTGGGCATGTTAGATCTCTACGCTCCAGCTTGAGGGAGAGTGTTAAGGTTAGTTATTAGTACTTGGTTATCAAGTTATTGGGTTGTTACTCATGTACCCATCTTGTTTTCTATATATACCTTATACCTTCTCTTATGTTAATGGATCAATTCCTTTCTAGGGTTTTCTATTTCTTAACAAACATAATATGTCGGGCATGGTAATTGTTCAAAGTCTGGACACAGACACAGTGATACATGTATTTGGAAAATATGAATATTTGATATATATTTATCACAATCAACTTGTCTTCATCTATGGAAGAAATTAACCCATAAATTAATGGCAAAGAAAAAAATTCCTAAAAGTTATTCTAATTAAAGAAAGCAGTGTTATTTCATTCAAATTCTTTTGGAAAATGGGGCAGAAGTTTAATAAGCGTGCCAACAAGCAACAGACACAAATGGATCCACATGTCTCATTGTACACAGATGTCAATGACAAAATCAAGTAGATTCATACATTGCATATTATTTTAAGCATAAAATCCCGCTTGCTAAAAAAGGGTGGCATGCAAGCATAAAATCATGCTTGTTAAAAGAGTGGATTATGATGCAATTATGCAAAAGAAGGCCATTAAGGGGAGAGTGAGAAAGACAAGATAAGACATAAAAGATCTTAACACACACACACACACACACACACACACACACACACACACACACACACAGAGAGAGAGAGAGAGAGAGAGAGAGAGAGAGAGAGAGAAGAAACAAAAAAACAAAGATGTGCCAAGAAATAAAATCCATCTAACAAAAGATTACGACCAAATAAAGAAGCCTTCAAATATCTTCCAAGTCCTTCTATTACAATTGTTAATGACAAGCCTCCTGTTAATGAGGCTGCTTCTTTCTTATTGCAGTGGCTATTATGTTGTGGAGGAAATGAATGAAAAGAGATAGTGTGTCGCATTCAGATCCAAGGGAAGACGTATGGAAGGAAAGAGCCATCATAACATCTAAGCAACAAAGGCAATAAAGCTACAGGAACCAAGTGCCTTCATAGTAATGCCAGAACCCTATGCAATCTGAGCATTGGAAACGAGCCATCTCTGTGGGTCTGTATCACTCTAAATGAAAATGGAAAATCAGTTCAAGAAACAATCCAATGATCAAAAAGATGTAATTTTGGTCCTAGACAGTCACAATCAGCTCTAAGGGAAGCTGTCTTTTTGTTAGTGTAGAACAGCAGACAATTAAAATCAGATCTGAATTTTGACCCTGACCTAATTTGTCCTTCCCAATAAGGAATGGATCTCAGGAAAGTACAAAATTTGTAATATTTACAGTCTAGTCAAGTTGCTAGTTTCAAGTCTCAACTTCAACCTGCATTGAGGTCGATGCTCGGGACAGAATAGCTAGTGGCATGGAAAAGTGCTTCTGAAGGAATCATTTGTACCATTAAAACTTCCAATTTCTGGTGCCCAAGTTGCCCTTTCCACGTTTTAGCTTTGGCAGTCCAATGAGACCATTGATAAAGTTGAACTGTGAAACTCCTACATTCTAGTTTCATCCAAACTGTGGAGTCGGAGGGGTTCAGAAGGTCTAAGAATTCTTCCAATGCAACAACACTCAGGTTAGCTTCGGAGAGTTAATTTTTCAGAAGTACTAATAAAAGTTATAATGTTGAACCCCGAACCCCTTGAACCCCCTCTCCCCTCCCAAACAAAGTAGAGACACTAAAAACAAAATGACCAAATAGAAGTTGGACAATATGATAATCAGATATACCCAACCAACATACTGATAAATAACATGGCACGCCACATGCATATAGGAGGTTTGTACAAGAAGTGTGTCTTTTGGTTTCAATGAAATAAATTATACAATTTAACTGAAAAAGAATTGTTCTTACCATCAGACGTGCATCTGATGTGATCATATCCAATCTTCTTAGCATCTTGGTCATCAACTTTAGCTGTCATGACGGAATCATTTGATTGATCAGTTCTAGGCCGCTTAGAGCAAGGGAAACTGGACAACTTTTTCAAAGATTTTCTGTTCAATGGTTTGCTCTCAGGATTAGATGACAATAAAACAGGCATATCTTCCTCCCCACGGTGATGTTGTCTACCATTTTCTTCACAATTGGAACTAGGAAACATATCTTCATGAAGACAGAGATCTGTCTCAATCTTTCTGATTCTAGAGATTGAACCATATTCTGAAATCTTGCGCAGGCACTTTGAATCTGGCATGAATATTGTTCAGTGAAGCATCAGCCAATAAATAATTTAGGAACACTTCAGCTGGATAACAATATGATTCAGATGTTAGCAGATAATTTCCAACAAGGAAAGATTAATATTAAAAAGTTATAGCTAAAACCAGTTGCACTACTTTGGAATGGGCTAAAGGATTCAAACATAGACACCTGAGAATCAAAAGCTCCCTTTAAAAATTGCTAGTTCGCTTGATAACAGCCAACAAAATTATAAGTTCAACTACAGCAAGCCACAGATACCTCATTGAGATATACGCAATTCGGCACCTAGAAACTTGAAAATCTCTACAGTCTGGCAGCCAACTATATAAATGGGGTAGAATAGAATGTAGTAATTATTTGCAAGTTTCTCTCTGTTGTTCAATAGAAAGAAAATTCCACCAGCTATATAACAAACATTCACCTGAAACAGTCACCGCTATTATGTAGGAAGTCATCAGATCTCTCTCTCTCTCTCTCTCTCTCTCTCTCTCTCTCTCTCTCTCTCTCTCTCTCTCTTAATTACTCACAGATCTGATGTGTCCATTGAACTGAAATGAGATGCAAACATCAACCTCACTCCAGATATGCACTATTCTCAGAGCTAAATCACTCAGTGATGTGACCATTGAACAAAAAATGAGATGCAAACATCAACGTCACTCTAGATATGCACTATTGCATGCAGATTATAATGTCAATGTGAGTTTCTGCAACAATGCTGATTTTGAAGTGATTTTTCAGAGAACTAATCTAGACATTTCCTACCATGAGACATTAGAGGGTCATGAGAGAATCTCTATGAACCAACTTATGCAAGCTATAATTTATATTCTGAGTTCTGACAGAATACAACATCAAACCACATATAGAATAACGCAAGACCAGCCAAATTTGTCAGCACAAACAGCCATGCTCCAATGTATTCTAATAAAAATACACCAAAAAAGCAGTAAATCTCATACAAAATAGATAAGCACTTCATAATCACAAAGCAAAATTCACAAATAGAAGAATTCGAGCTGGAAACCTAAAAATATGATCCCTTCTGCTGCCCAGAAATTATTAATTCCCTGCAATTTTGAGAGCATGCAAAACCATTTTAATATCCCAATTTTACATATTTAAACCAATAAGATATTATGAAACTGCTCAAATTCTGCCCCTGAAAACAAACGACCAAAGATCAGAAATTTGCCAATTATATTCCTCCAAAAAAAGCTGCAAGCCCAACCCCACCATAGTCTCTATTGGAGAGTAGAACCTTTGGAACACGACGTTTTCCACCAAAGTCATCTTCATTGTGTCCATTCCACTATTGGAACAGGAATCAATAAATAAAAATATGCCTACCTTCTCCAATTCAAAGCCCAATGTATGTTCCATCATCTACAGAAAGTCAACAACTATAATCTGGGCAAGGCCCCTTCTACGCTAAAAATTGCATGTATTATTAAGATTCAACGTTAAACTGGACGAGGTACAACGAGGTTGCTTTAGCAAGTACTTCTTTTCATGGACTTAGAATACATGGTAGAAATCGTATCGATTGAATTAACTTTTGACTATGGGATCATAAAGTGAGGGACTGTGCCTCCATTGTATGCCTCGTGCCAAAAGCCTATTGTGGCATCACATGAAAAAACATGTATGCTTAATATACTCAGGAGTATTCATTTCCTATTGATGACACACAGCACAGGGATCTTGTTGTTAGAAACTCAGGCCGGGTCTCCCTTGTTTGAAAGTTTGTTTTGTGACTACAGACTGCTTACTCTAATCTAAAACATGTTTTACATGCTTCCTTAATGAACCTTGACTGAAAAGCATTAGTGTTGGCTGTAACTGCCAACAAATGGAGCGGTCCCCTTCCCCGGTTTTTTGTGTCTGGATAGGTGATTTGTGATGCTGACAACTACTAAAAACTCTGTTGTTTATAGTCAGTAGACCCCACCACCAGAAATTACTTTTCATTAGCCTTGAGGATATCTAAAGATAGAAAATGACTTCAGTAGTCCTAAACTTAACACAAGCACACTGCCTCTTTTAGAAGCAATGGAATTTTCTGAAATGAGTATCGTTACAATTTGAGTCCTTTCTATCTTCTCATTGTAGAAAGGGCACAAATGAATCATTCTGCACAAAACGTTGTTTGCCTACACAAATAGTTGGTTACTCTGCAGCTATCCCCCTCATTTACCCCTCCAAAGGATAGAACAAAATAGCCAAATGAGGTACTCAGAACATCTCTGAAGATTCGTTCCCCATTTCTAGTATACTACGATATGCAATTTTAGTGGTTAAAACAGGTGTTCTTTCTTATTCCAGATTCAGAGCCTTTGGCATTTTACTATGTCCTACTCTTCAATGGGTGCTACTGAATCCAGAAATCGAAGAAGTTAGAGTCTTTATTAAAATGAAGAACGCAGCTGATCGAATCTGTAAAAGAGAAGCGAAAAGTGCCAATCTTTGCAAAAATGGACAACGCGAGAAATGGAGAAATCAGACAGAAGTTAAAACCACAATCAATTAAACCAGAATCCCCAAACCTAAACCAAAAGAGTTCTCCAATCGAAAACACCCATTAATCAGATTCAAAATCGATAAGATCCAAACAGAATTACCTCCGATCAGTTCCAAAGTGTTGAGCGAGCCCAGGGTCCTCTGAGCGCCGGCGGGTTTGAGATTAGCTGGTGTCATCCATCAATGCTGGCTCCCTAGGGTTTGGTGGGAGGCTGCCATGGATTAGGGTTTAGGGCTTTGAGGAGGGAGGAGAAGTTGTGGAGGAGAGAGAAAGCGAGAGAGGGAGAGAGAAACGGACCGGGGGTCGATCGGCGGGGGTTGGGAAAGAGTTACGGTAGGAGAGATAGGTCTGCAAGTACAATTTCTTCTCGTTGCGGTTGTAATTTGTATGTTTGGGTGGAGTCAGATGAGAGAATGGTCTCGGGTCTCGGGTCTCGGGTCCTCTGAACCCAGACCAGAGTTTGGATCACGTGCTTCTCTTGGCCTGCTTCTCTCAAAAAGAAGGGGGAAAAAAAAACGTTTTTTCTTTTTCTTCTTGTATATACAAAATTAATACGAAAACATAATTTAAAACATTGTATTTTCTTTTTTCCTAAAAAATCACTGCTCAACAAGATTCGAACCGGTAACCACTAAGGAGCAAACCCAGAAACTGACCAATAATCATGTTAATGCATGATAAAACATATATACTAAAAAAAAATGATTCGTTGTATAGAATGCATCATCAATTGAGAAATATAGATCCCCACCAAAATGATTAAAACATCAAGATAAGAAAAAATTAGGACCAAGTTCATACAATAATTCAATCACCCAATCAATTAGAGATAAGGATAGAGGGAAAGGAGCCGTGAGGGCAACATTCCCACCCTATCCTCTAAAATATCTTCGTAGTTATCTTTTTGCAACAATGAAAATATATTTGAGCTTCTATTTATGCTTCTAACTTTATGGATACTCTAGAATTCATTTTTAACAATATTCTATTTAAGTTTACTTGCAATTTAGTAAATGTGTACGGCGGGATGGAGCCGTATGGGGGTTGGTTTGAGAATTCTCTTATATATGTGGGTTTCTATCCAATCACTTTGTGACACTTGCTCTTTATTTTTTTTAATACCCAAAGATAAAATACTTAACATAATGGTTCTAAAAATAAATTGATAATAAAAAGAATACAACACACACAACCTATTACCTATGAATACACCCCCTAGACAACCCTTAGCATTAGCTAGAGAAATCCTTCGGGAAAAAACATTGATAATACACATTCTCCTGATGTTGTCTACAAAGAATCGCAACGAAATCTGCACAAGAATTCCCGTCGCTCAATATATGAAAAATCTTCACCTCCGATGACTTTTGTAGCATGTCGCACGCATCCTTTCCTAGAATTGAAGAGAAAAGACCAGTGTCATTTACCAACATCATATGGACAACTAACAAAGAACCCCCCTCTAGCCAAAGAGCTTGACGAAGAAATTGCTCAGTATAAAGACGAACACATTCTCATATTCAGCATAGAAAAAACCTCAGTCAAATAAACTCCAGTTACTGCCACCAAAGCACTCGTATGGTCATAATCACACAAGCAACAACAGCACTATCTAAGCATCTACTGACTCGTCAAAATTACCTTTAAGCCATCCCATTATTGGCGACCTCCAAACTACGTCCCTTGGTTCAAAAGCTCTTGGAATCATTTATTAGACTTGGTGGGCTAGCTCATGGAGCCAAGCCCAAGTCCAAGTTCAAGCCCAATATGCTCTAGGCCTGATACTAGTTGATCGGGCTATAGTAGCGCCCAATTTGTGCCGTTGGATTGATTAGTCTAAAATTCTACATTATTATATCGCATTTTTCCTACCGATTTATGAATAAAATATCATTTCTAACTATGTTTTGGTCTACTTTGCAGATAATCAAGAGTCTAGGGGTAAAGGAGTAATAAGAGCTTAATTATACCTGATCAGTTACATATATTGCATATACATTGTCATATTACCATACTTTTTATCTAATAAATCCTATTAATAAGTCTTATTCTTCTTTGTTAAATGTAGGCCCATTGCTAAAAGAAAGGAAAGAGAAACAAGCCCAAAAGCCCATCAAATTTTGATTTAATTCAGAATAAATTTGAAATCAAGGAATTAGGGCAAATCTTGGCATATCAGAGAGGTTGAAAACCGGTTGAAATGAATCCTCCCAAATCAAGCGGTTGAAGCCAACAATCAAAAGCTGTTTCGTCAAATCCTAGAGCTGAAATGATAAAACCAGCAGAAGATATGGGCGAATCAACAAATTGGGGAGTCCCACCATTTGGATGTGGCCACCTGGCCACACCAGGGCCGTGGAAACGTGGCCCAAGCCGCGTTTTCGTGGCTTAGTTATGGTTGTTGGGGGAGCGTTTGCTCCCCCAATCTTCCTACGACCCCTCCCCTCTGATTTTTCCCTATAAATACCATTTCCAATAGAGAAGAAAGCAGCGAAGACTAGGATTAGAATTTTTGTTTATTCTTTAAGGATTTAGGCTATTTGTTAGATAGTGTAAAAGTTGTATCTTTGTTTTGCAATTTGTAGTTCAGTACAAACACCAGTGAGAGAGAGGAATTGAGTGATTGTATTCTAAAGATTGAAGTGACATCAATACAAGGATCAAGCTACATTTTCTTCCACTCTATTTTACGGTATGTCTTGCATTATTTACTTGCATTGTTCTTTGTCTTCCATGAGTAGCTAAATTGGTTTTCTGGGTTCACTATTACTCCTTTCTTTGATTCCTCTTTTTTTGAATGGTTTTCATGAAAAAGACCCAATAAATCATTTGAATACCTAAACTAAAGCCTTTCTTCTTTGAAAGTGTTCTTGAAGGCACATGAGGATGGGCTTGGATTTTAAACTTCTACTTCTTTTAAAAACGTCTATTAAACTTGTTTTTATATCATACTTGAACTTCTTGATGATTCAACATTCAATTCAAAACGATTTCTTAAAGAAAAGAATTAACTTTTCCAAACATCTTATGTGCTTTGCTTAAAGCTTTCTAAAATCAATCTTTAGTTTTTGGCCTATGATCAAGTTGAGGCACTAATGATTTCAATAGAAGAACATATCATTGAGTAGTGAGACAATGAGCCCAGATTTTCTTCTTTATTAAAAAATAACAAATCACTTTACAAACTTTATACAAAATTCACCTTTTCCAAAGCTTTCTCTAAATTTGCAACTTTTCTTTTAATCATCTCTCTTCTCTCCATTTTCTTTTTCAACTAAAAAAACTAGCACCATTCTTAGCTTTCTAAACAAAACACCGAAAAGCTTTCATCGCATTCTGTTGGCCCAAAGGCCTTCCACCGTAGTTTTGATGATGATTAACTCATGTAGTTATGTTTACTAATAATCTTGTGATTTTAGTCTCAGATCATTAAGCAAGATATTAGTTGGTGATTGCTTCAAAAAGAGGAGTTTAGAAGCCTTCACACGGTGATTCCGGCGCCCGAGCTTCAAGATTACTCATTTGCACTCGGTGGATCACGGTTTGGGATCAAGTCGACTTGAAGATGGAGATCGTCAAGAAGACTTAGGTATCCTAGTTTAGTGTGTTTAGATCCATTTGTAAAGCTTAAAATAGTTGATATGCTCAAGTGCACAACACACACGTTTTTATATTTGGATATTGGTTTTTCGGTTTTTAGTTTAACCGATATTGGTTTTCATGAATAGTTGATCAAAACAAGTTTAATTGATATATGTATAGTTGTTTCATTCTATACATGCATGCTTAACTTTTAAACAAACTTATTTTGACTATCTTATTCATGTATAGAAAAATACAAGTTTGATATAATACATGTTTTGATTTTTGGTAAAAATGTTAAGACACAAAAATGGTTTCATATGCTTGATATTTGAGTAGAAATGTTTATCACATGTTTATATATCAATGCAATATGATAAAAACATTTTTGGGATTTTTAGAAGTTATTAAAAGAATTTTCAAGATATGTTTTAAACCAGTTTCTGACCCAGACCTGTTTGTCAGGCCAGGCCGGTCGACCGTGGGGTCGACCGAACCATAGGCCGGTCGACCCGTACGGTCGACCGACGTGCACAGAACCGTGCACGTCTGGCACACAATGGGACGGCCGACCGGCGGTCGACCGTAACTGAGAGCAGTGCTCTCTGTTTATTTCGGTCGGCCGGGCGGTCGGCCGGGTTGCCCCAACGGTCACATTTCTGACCGTTGGCGGTCGGCCGGGCCGGCCGACCGGTAGCCTGTCAGGCTGCCAGATCAGCCTAACGGCTAGTTTTGTTTTGGGGCTATAAATACCCCATCTCTTCATGTTTTTAAGTAAGATTTTCAAAAGCAAAAATTCCCTATTCTCTGGTTTTAAGAATAAGTTTTTAAAGTGTTTTAGAGCCTCAAAGATTTCATCTTTATTGTTTTTCAAGGGTTTTAGAAAATCAAAGAAAACTAGGTTCTTGGGATATTGTTTTGGATTTTCAATTCTATCATCTACAAGAGATTTCCCAAGTAGTTTTTCTTTGTTATTTGCTTTCCAAAAACACCTTGATATCCACTTGAGCTATATCTTCTATCCTAATCTATTAGGATCTTTGTTTGTGGAAAAAGAGAAGTGTTTGAGGTTGTTGAGCCTCCAAGTTGTAAACCCTCCTTGTATTTGTGTATCCCTCTTTGGTAGAGGTTGATCGGAGTGGTGTTTGGATCCCTCTTCGGTAGAGGTGATTGTGATTGTATTGGCTACGGGCCTTATCCCTCTTCGGTAGAGGTGGATTGTGGTTGTATTGCCTCGGTGGCATTGTTGGTTGAGAGAGGAGTTCGGTACTCCTTTTAGTGGATTGGAAATCCTTCACGGTGGTGAAGGCGGGGATGTAGAGCTAGGGGCTCGAACCTCGAAACACATCTTGGCCTTTGCTTTTGATCCATTGTCTCTCAACTCTCTCTCTTTTATTTGTGCAAAGCATCATTCATTATTCATATCATACATTGCTTGCATTGTACCTTGCATATTTCATATTGCTATATCTTGTATATGCTTGGTTGTTTGTGTGTGCCTCACTTGTACTTAACCACAAGAGCTTCATATAGCACCTCAACCCATTCAAGGGGAATCAAGAGGAGTTAGTCCAGAGCCCTTCACGGGGAATTCGGCTACACTTGTTGGTTGTACTAAGTGTGTTTGCAAAAATTTATTTTAAGCTTCCGCATTTAGAGCATTTAGTTTCCTAGATTAGCACTTACACCTATTCACCCCCCTCTAGGTGTGCTTTCAATTGGTATCAGAGCCTACGCTCCTGATACTTAGGCTTAACATCCTAGGAGTGAGATCCATTTGTTTGCTAATCTATTATTTGCATTTGCTTGTTTGCACACTCATATAGTTTACCATGGACTTCATGACCCCACCTAGTTTTGACCCTTCCAACATTGTTGTTTGGAACTATAGGATGTCCATGTACCTACAAGCGCTAGGTTACAAGGTTCACCTTGCCATTACCAAGGAATCCTACCTTAGTGATAGCAATCATATAGGGGCCAATGCACAAGCCCTAGAGGCCATTAGAAGCACGCTACCTAAAGAATATCTTATGCATGTTTCTAACCTTGATTCCACTTTTGCAGTGTGGAACAAGTTGACAACAACCACCACCTCCAAGCTTCAAACGCCTATCCAATAAGAAGAGGAATCTAGTGGAGAATCCGAGCCACAACAATGCTATACGGTCCAAGGGAATGACTCCCTTGAGGTACACTCGGAAACCCACTTAGATGATGTTGATGATGCTAGTTCTTCAAATGATTATGTTGATGCCCATGCTTTAAATGAAGAACTATCTATTGTTTGTGAAAAACTAATTGAAAAATATAATGTTTTGAAAAAGAAAAGTCTAGGCATTAATAATGAAAATAAAAATTTGATTGCTAGACTTGATGCTGTTTTACAAGAGAAAGAGGAGATTACTAATGAGAGGGATTCATTAAAATCTCAACTTGATCTTGCACTTAAAGAAAATGAGTTTTTGAAAAACAATAATGATTGTGAAAATATTTTAAAGAAAAATGAAAACTTATCTTCAAAAATTGATTTTGTTTTAAAGGAGAATGTTGCTTTGAAAAATAAAATAATTTCTATTTCAAATGATTTAAATGTTTGTTTAAAGAAAAATGAAGTTTTAAAAAATAAGATTGATTCCCATGTTTGCCATGCTAGTGTAGCCTCTTCATCTAGTCTACCTATTGCATGTACCTCTTCTTCTAGAATTAATGATGATATTTGTTTGCTTAAGAAGAGTGTAGATTGTTTGGGCTCCACTTTGAGCCAATGTGTTGTTGGGCATACATGTTTGGAATCCTTGTTTTGAAAGAAACAAGTTCCATCTATTCATGCACACCCTACACGGCATACACATGCTCCTCACGGACACCATCATCACTTGTATGCTCATGTGTACACTTGTACACATTGTGGACGTAAGGGCCACCTTTCTAAATTTTGCTATGATCGTATACATGTTTCAAATTTAGCAAATAAATTTGTTTGGGTTAGAGAAGGGACTAACCCTCATGGACCCAAAAGACAATGGGTACCAAAGACTACCCCTCATACTTTTGATATAGGTGTGCGCTCTCACATGACGTGAGAGTTGCCGTACCTTAGAGTGGATGCGTTCCGTGCTTAAAAAGAACAATTTGGATGCATCACTTTCAAGGGAAGTTTTGGTGGAGAGGACCACCATGTTTTGGAGACAAGGGAAGTTACCTCATAGGTTTTGGTAACGGTCTCTAACTCCTTATTTATGTTTGCATGCTTCCATGTTTATCATTTATAGCATGTTTTATTGTTTGTAGATTATTATGTTAATGCCATGTTTATTAGACCCTTGACATGCATGTATAGCATTTTGAGACACCCATGTTTATATGGACCCATATTTTGTGTTCTCACCGTTTGCTTAGCTATCATGTTTATCATAGGTTTAATAACATGTGAATTTTCTTAATAATCATGTTTAAGATTTATCATGTTGATTTTTATCGTGTTTTGATGCTTTATGTTAAGATTACTTATTTAGATGTTAGTTTTCATTAAAACTAGGTGTATACTTGTGCATATAGTGGGTCACAAATAAATCTATATATGTTTGAGCTTGAATACTTATTTGTTCCCATTAGATGTGCTAGTATAGTCTAGTTTTGATGATCTATGAATTTTAAACTTGTATTCCCATTTTGGTTTTGTTTTAAGATCATGTTTTTTTTTCATGTATATGTGTATTTTTGCCAAACTTTAAGATATACATGTATACCCCTTGAGTCATTTGCCTTTCATGCAAATCTATATATATGGACTCAAATTGTGTTTAGGGATATGTATGTATACTTCTTGTATTGACAAATCATACATATATCTTGAAATGAAATGTGTTTAATAAAAATTTAGTTATTCACGTTTTCATGTTTTTGTGTTTATGTTTAACTTCATGTATATGTCTATCTTGTCCAAACTATTAGATATACATGAATATCCTTTTGAGCCACGTGCCTTCATGCATATATCTTTGTGGACTCGTTGTGTTTGGATATGTATGTATACTTTAATTTGTATAAAACATACATATACCTTGAAGATTAAATAGTTTTGATGATTTTCATGTTTTCGTGTTTTAAGGAATATTGAGCTTAATTACCAATTTTCATGATTATGATCTTCACATTATATTTATACACTCACTTTTATTGATTACTCATGTGTTTGTTTTCATGAGTTATATTTATGCTTAATTGGCTTAGAGTGTTGATTATCATGTGGATTTCATGTTTCATGAAAAATAATTTGTTTTTATTCCTTACTTGAAGGATTTCGTACTAGTTAACAAGTTTTTCCACTTAACTAGTTCGTATTCTTCATTTGGTAGAGTTTTTTAAACAAAGCTTATTTTCAAATCTAATTTTTGAAAACCCCTACCATCTATGGGAGGTTGGATGGGAGATCATGTTCATGTATGCTTTAAAATGAAAATCATTTAAAACTTGAACCATGATTGGGTGGTAGTTATATGAGATATACACTTGATCTTATTGTTATTTCAATTGGTATCATTGAATTCTTTCAATTGGTATCAATTTTAACCTTTCTTGTATACTCATATATGTTTGTATGTATGTATGCTTTCAATTCCAAGAATATTAATTTCAATTGGTATCTATTTTTCATACATATATATGTTTGTGTTTATGCTAAGCTTGAGCTTCAATTTTGTTTTAATTGATTATTTTTAAATTGGTATCAAGCCTACGTATTGTTTTAGTTGGTATTTCATAAAGGGGGAGAAAATTTGATTTTGTCTTTCAATTGGTATTTGTACTCCCATACTTTATGATTGAAAATTTAAATTTGGTATCATATGTTTAAAATGAAAAATATTTACAATTGGTATCAAAATTTTTGTTTAGACATTCAAAATTTATTATGTTTAATTTCAATTGGTATCAAGATTTTCATGTGTTTTGCTTAAAATTGGTATCAATATTTTTTTTTGTTTGTTTCCTTTCAATTGGTATCAAGATGCTATTCTTTGACATATTTTCACTTGATATCTTAATTGATAGTCACCCCTATTTGGTTTTGTTTTTGTTTTAGACAAAAGGGGGAGAACATTGTCTTTATTAACCCTTTTGTTGATTCATTGTTTCACACAAAATGGGGAGAAAAATTTATTGGTTTGGTTTTGCTTTTACCCTTTTTATTGATGAGTGCTTCTTTGTATTAAAAAGGGGGAGAAGATTTCGTTTTGTTTTGATTTTTACCCCTTTATTGATGATTGACAAAAAGGAGGAGAATAATTTGAGAACTTTTATATATGCATGTTTATGTTTTGCATATATTAAGTTTAATTTAGTTTAATTTTAATTGGTATCTAGAGCATGTTTTGTTTTAAACATTTCATTGGTATCTAAAACCTTTTATTGTTTATGCATGATTATGCATTGTCATTCATTGCATATTTATTGTTTATTTGTTTATGCATGAGTTAAGGGGGAGCTTCTTTGAAGCTTAACTTTAATCCATACATATATAACTCCATGAGTTTTGTCATCATCAAAAGGGGGAGATTGTTGGCCCAAAGGCCTTCCACCCTAGTTTTGATGATGATTAACTCATGTAGTTATGTTTACTAATAATCTTGTGATTTTAGTCTCAGATCATTAAGCAAGATATTAGTTGGTGATTGCTTCAAAAAGAGGAGTTTGGAAGCCTTCACACGGTGATTCCGGTGCCCGAGCTTCAAGATTACTCATTTGCACTCGGTGGATCACGGTTTGGGATCAAGTCGACTTGAAGATGGAGATCGTCAAGAAGACTTAGGTATCCTAATTTAGTGTGTTTAGATCCATTTGTAAAGCTTAAAATAGTTGATATGCTCTAGTGCACAACACACACGTTTTTATGTTTGGATATTGGTTTTTCGGTTTTTAGTTTAACCGATATTGGTTTTCATGAATAGTTGATCAAAACAAGTTTAATTAATATATGTATAGTTGTTTCATTCTATACATGCATGATTAACTTTTAAACAAACTTATTTTGACTATCTTATTCATGTATAGAAAAATACAAGTTTGATAAAATACATGTTTTGATTTTTGGTAAAAATGTTAAGACACAAAAATGGTTTCATATGCTTGATATTTGAGTAGAAATGTTTATCACATGTTTATATATCAATGCAATATGATAAAAACATTTTTGGGATTTTTAGAAGTTATTAAAAGAATTTTCAAGATATGTTTTAAACCAGTTTCTGACCCAGACCTGTTTGTCAGGCCAGGCCGGTCGACCCGTACGGTCGACCGACGTGCACAGAACCATGCACGTCTGGCACACAATGGGACGGCCGACCAGGCGGTCGACCGTAACTGAGAGCAGTGCTCTCTGTTTATTTCGGTCGGCCGGGCGGTCGACCGGGTTGCCCCAACAGTCACATTTCTGACCGTTGGCGGTCGGCCGGCCGGCCGACCGGTAGCCTGTCAGGCTGCCAGATCAGCCTAACGGCTAGTTTTGTTTTGGGGCTATAAATACCCCATCTCTTCATGTTTTTAAGTAAGATTTTCAAAAGCAAAAATTCCCTATTCTCTGGTTTTAAAAATAAGTTTTTAAAGTGTTTTAGAGCCTCAAAGATTTCATCTTTATTGTTTTTCAAGGGTTTTGGAAAATCAAAGAAAACTAGGTTTTTTGGATATTGTTTTAGATTTTCAATTCTATCATCTACAAGAGATTTCCCAAGTAGTTTTTCTTTGTTATTTGCTTTCCAAAAACACCTTGATATCCACTTGAGCTATATCTTCTATCCTAATCTATTAGGATCTTTATTTGTGGAAAAAGAAAAGTGTTTGAGGTTGTTGAGCCTCCAAGTTGTAAACCCTCCTTGTATTTGTGTATTTCTCTTTGGTAGAGGTTAATCGGAGTGGTGTTTGGATCCCTCTTCGGTAGAGGTGATTGTGATTGTATTGGCTACGGGCCTTATCCCTCTTCGGTAGAGGTGGATTGTGGTTGTATTGCCTCGGTGGCATTGTTGGTTGAGAGAGGAGTTCAGTACTCCTTTTAGTGGATTGGAAATCCTTCACGGTGGTGAAGGCGGGGATGTAGAGCCAGGGGCTCGAACCTCGAAACACATCTTGGCCTTTGCGTTTGATCCATTGTCTCTCAACTCTCTCTCTTTTATTTGTGCAAAGCATCATTCATTATTCATATCATACATTGCTTGCATTGTACCTTGCATATTTCATATTGCTATATCTTGTATATGCTTGGTTGTTTGTGTGTGCCTCACTTGTACTTAACCATAAGAGCTTCATATAGCACCTCAACCCATTCAAGGGGAATCAAGAGGAGTTAGTCCAGAGCCCTTCACGGGGAATTCGGCTACACTTGTTGGTTGTACTAAGTGTGTTTGCAAAAATTTGTTTTAAGCTTCCGCATTTAGAGCATTTAGTTCCTAAATTAGCACGTACACCTATTCACCCCCCTCTAGTGTGCTTTCACATTCCTCCTCGTGGACACGACCCATTAGCCCAAAGCTACACGGTAAATCCTTGTTCTTTCATTTTACAACCAAATTTTGGCGCCGTTGCCGGGGAGGGAACGGTGTATTTATTTTTTAACAAGTTTGGTGTCTTGTTTCAGGGACGTCAAGATTCAGATTCAGCATTCAAACTTTGCAGGAGAAGACTTGCTATTCTGTGCCCCTACTCTTGAAAGTAGGAAACAGAATTTCAAGAAATTGCGTTACAAAAGTTGAAAATTTTGTTGGACTACTAAAACTCTTTTTTGTAGGACATATTGCTTGCAATAATTAACTTTTGTGCACTATAATCTTGCTATATCTGCTATCCACCATCCCTGTTTTAATCCAACGGTAATTTGAGTGATTGTTAATTGCTTGAAAAACGTTTAGACTTGCATTCTAGGCATTTGTCTAATTACGTTTATTTTGCAATTACTATTGAAGAGAGTTGGAGACAAGGTACGTATGCATAGCACATAGTTTAGGAAACATTCTTGGGTGATATTTTGCTTTTGAATGTTACTTTTTCATATCTTGCACACTTTGCACAGTAAATTCTAAGGGCAAAACCCAATTCAAGATAAGGTGGGGAAGTCATTACCCTTCCTTAGCCACAAACCATCTCCAAGCACGCACAACCTAAGCCTAAGTAAAATCTGATAGACGTTGGCTGTAGGGACATCTCGAACTCACTAAGAGATTATCCTAAGGGGAAGGTGTTGGAATTTAACTCCTGCCAAATTGGTGTCTAGGAAGGGGATTAAGGCCGAAAGCCCGAAGGTTGGTTGTTACTTAATTAAAGAACGTCTTTGACGGATAACCTCCCACCAATCTTACCCTGACCTGGCTGATTAGCTTGTGGTCAAAGTCTATATTATACCTCCTGTGGACAATCAACCAGTTAGGAGTTGTCTAGGTCGAGGTTACCTTAGACTAGGCTTGGTTGATTACTCTTGTTGACTATTGGTAAACTTGTTTGTGATTGTGATTGTGTATGCAAGTGTGGTCAAGAGATGCTAACTCATCTAGGTTGACTAGAAACACATCACCACCCAAGTTTGAACAAAGACCGGATCCGGTTATGGCTCAACCAACATCATTGCAGGATAGTTCTATCCCATTAGAACCTCACTTCCATCTTGCATTCTACTTTCATCGGTTGGTGAATACAATTTTGAGCTCAAGCATTAATTCATCAACACACTCTCCAAGTTTCATGGCTTAGAGTCCGAAGATGCTTACTTTTTCATAAGAGAATTTGAGGAAGTATGTCTAATGATGAAAATCTCACACCTTGTAGATGATGCTATTAAGTTGAGATTTGTCACTTTTGCTCTTAAGGACTTAGCAAAGAGATGGCTTTACAACTTAACGGTCGGCTCTATCACATCATGGGATGGTTTCATCAAGGTCTTCTTAAAGAAATTCTATTCAATTCATAAGACCGCTCTCATTAGGAAGAACATCGTGCAATTCAAGTAGAACCTAGTGAACTGTTTTGGAGGTACTTTGAACGCTTTAAAGACCTCCTTGTCCAATATTCTCATCATGAAATAGAGAAATGGCGAAATGCCAAATTCTATATGACGGTTTAGACTATTCTACCAAAACCCTCTTAGAAAGTATGTGCCAAGGGGGATTCTTGCAGAAGGATGAAAATGAAGGATGGGATTTATATGAAAACCTAGCTGAAAAACCATCCAATGGGAACCTACTAGTGAAACCTCTAGGAATCCAAACTCCATCTCTTCAAAAGGAGGTCTCCATTCTATTGAATCATTCATACATAATGAGGCTAAGTTAGCGAACCAAGCAAGAAGACTGGAAGCTTTTGAAACTAAGGAACCAAGTCCAGTCAATCAAGTCAGCCCAAACCAATTTCCAACTCCTGGCTGTACTTACTATCAAGCCATGAATCATGTGTTCGAGGAGTGCCCTGTGTTTCTGCTCAATAACAATACCATGAACTGATGAATGCGGCCTTTCCAAGGCCGAACAATAATCCTTACACACCAATGTACAATCCTGGCTAGAGAAATCACCCTAATTTCTCATGGAGCCAAAATAACAATGACCATTTACGGTCAAATCATGCAAGCCACTTCCATCATGGTAATAATTCTTCCAATCATCAACACACCTTTTTCAATTTCCATAATAATTCTCCCAACCATCCACCTACCTTTTCAAACTATCAACAAAACTTTCCCAACCAAGCTCCACAATCTTCCTTCCAGAATCCTCAACTAGAAAGGAGAATAACTGACTTTGAGAGAAAGATGAAAAGATACATGAAAAATCAAGATTCTCTCATGCAAACTATACAGAGGTTAGAGGTTCAAATGAGCTAACTAGCCACTCCACAGAATGAGGGACAGAAGGGTACCTTGCCTAGTCAGCCAATAACCAATCCTAGGAATTCTCAACAAGCTCATTTAGCTGAGGATCAATCGTTAAATCAACGTAATGTTGTTCATACATTGAGGTCAGGAAAGAAAGTTGATAATCAAGTGTCAACGCCAACCAATCCCATTCAGCACAACCACAATCAAGCATCCACCTCATCTAACCAAATCCTTTCAAATCTGAAGAATCTGAAAAAGATAAGTCAACCAGTCAGGAGCACCAGCCTATAGTACCATTTCCTAATATGCTGAAAAACAACAAGCAAAATTCACACATGGACAAGATAATTGAGATATTTAATCAAGTGAAGATAAATATGCCACTTATTGATGCCATCTAACAAGTCTCATCCTATGCTAAGTTTCTTAAGGACATGTGCATCAAGAAGAGAAAGACTAATGTACCAAAAAAGGTCTTCTTAGCCACTAACATTAGTGAGCTACTATCGGGTCCGATCCCTGTTAAGTACAAGGATCCAGGTAGTCCCACCATTGCCTGCACAATAGGACAAGCGGAGATTAGTCATGCACTTCTTGACTTGGAGGCAAGTATCAACTTGCTTCCATTCTCAGTTTATCAACAACTCAGGTTGGGCGATCTTAGTCCAACTCGAGTCACCATCCAATTGGCTGACCGTTCAATAAAAGTTTCAAAAGGGAAGATTAATGATGTCCTTATCCGGGTTGGGGAGTTTATTTACCCTATCGATTTCATAGTTCTAGAGACACAACCTGTGCCCAACTCCAATCATAGGGCTCAAACTCCTGTTATCCTAGGGCGACCATTCTTTGCTACTGCCAATGCCATCATCAATTGTAAGAATGGGTCCATGAGGTTAATCTTTGAGGACATGACTAGAGAAGTCAATGTCTTTAATCTAGGAAAATAACCCAGCGATGTCAAGGACCAAACATTTGGAGTCAACCTAAGTGAGAACTTAACAAGTGAACATAGGGAAGAATTGGATCTAGAAACTGAGTATGACTTCGGGTTAGAGTCTGACGACTTTAATCTTGATCAGGTTATAGATTCTGATATGAATTGGGCCTCGAACCCTATTTCACCAATAATGAAAATTTGACTAGTCCTTCCAGTGAGTCTTCCTTTTCCTTAGAATTGAAAGCCTTACCTGCGCATCTCAAGTACGTCTATCTAGGCGAACAAGAGACCTTTCCTGTCATCATTGCCTCCCATGTAAATGACGGGAAAGAAGAAGATCTTAAAGCAATTCTAAGAAAACATAGGGAAGCCATTGGTTGGACTATGAATGATATAAAGGGATTAAGTCCAACTATCGTTCAACATCGCATTCATCTTAATGAAGATGCCCACCTAAAAGAGACCCGCAGCGTAGGTTAAACCCTATAATGCAAGAGGCTGTTCATGCTGAAATTATAAAACTTTTAGACAATGGGATAATTTATTCCATTTTTGATAGCCAATGGGTTAGTCCTGTCTACGTGGTTCCAAAGAAATCCGGTTTCACCGTAGTGAAAAACGAGAACAAAGAGTTGGTCCAAACTCGACTTCCCACAAAGATCCGAGTTTGCATTGACTATAGGAAGCTTAATGCTGCAACTCGTAAGGACCATTTTTCACTTCCCTTCATTGATCAAATGCTTGAACGATTGGCGGGCCACGAGTATTACTATTTCTTAGACGGTTACTCGGGATATAATCAGATTCCTGTTACTCCTGAGGACCAAGAAAAGACTACGTTCACATGTCCATTTGGGACATTTGCATATAGTCGAATGCCTTTCGGCTTGTGCAATGCCCCGGCAACATTTCAACGTTGCATGTTGAGTCTTTTCTCTGATATGGTAGAATAATTCTTAGAGATTTTCATGGATGATTTCTCTATCTACGGAGATTCATTTACTCAATGTCTCCACCATTTAGAACTTGTCCTCCAACGTTGTGCTGAGAAAAATCTGACACTGAACTGGGAGAAATGCTACTTCATGGTAAAATATGAAATTGTCTTGGGTCATGAAATCTCCAAGAAAAGAATTGAAGTGGATAGAACCAAAATTGAGGTGATTGCAAAGCTTCCTATGCCCAAATGCGTGAAGGATATTAGATCCTTCTTAGGACACGCCAGTTTTTTAGCAAGATTTTTAGGCCCTTGACTGATCTGTTAGCTAAGGACGTGTCTTTCACTTTCGATGCTGAATGTATGAATTCTTGGGAGAAGCTTAAGAGAGAGCTTATTTTTGCACCAATCATATCTGCACCGGATTGGTCTAAGCCGTTCGAAATCATGTGTGACGCTTCTGATTTTGCCATAGGCCTGTCCTAGAACAACGCATTGATAACAAGCAGTACATGATTTACTACTCTAGTAGGACTCTCAACGATGCTCAATTGAACTACACTACGACTGAGAAGGAATTCTTGGCAGTAGTGTTTACCTTAGAGAAATTTTGCTCCTACCTACTAGGGTCCAAAACTACCATTTTCACCGATCATTCTGCGTTTAGGTATCTTATGATGAATAAGGATGCCAAGGCCTGACTCATTCGTTGGATCCTCCTTCTTCAAGAATTCGATCTTGAGATTCGAGACAAGAAAGGCGTAAAAAATGTCGTTGCTGACCATCTCTCACGAATCCCTAATTCTCCATGCAACGAATTACCCATAAATGAGGATTTTCCTGATGAAAATCTCTTAGCTATCTCTAGGGAACCTTGGTTTACTGATATAGTGAATTACTTAGTCACAAACCAAACTCCGTCTCATTGGTCCAAAAACGATATATACCGGTTCTTATCCCAATTCGGTATTTCTTTCGGGAGGAACCGTATCTTTTTATGTACTGTTCTGACCAAATTATTAGGAGATGCATTCCCGATGAGGAGGTTAAGAGTGTTCTATCCTTTTGTCATGAACTTGCATGCGGTGGACATTTTGGTCCCCGCAAGACTGCTGAAAAAGTACTACAAAGTGGGTTCTATTGGCCCACTTTGTTCAAAAATGCGTATGAATTTTGTAAGACGTGCCCTAGATGCCAAATGGTAGGAAGGATCTCAAAACGAAATATGATGCCCCTCAACCCTATTCTAGAAATAGAACTCTTTGATGTTTGGGGCATCGACTTTTTGGGTCCATTTCCTAATTCATTTGGAAACCAATACATATTGGTTGCTGTGGATTATGTGTCCAAGTAGGTAGAAGCCATTCCTAATAAAACTAATGATAAAAAAGTTGTCATAAAGTTTTTGAAAGAGAACATTTTTTCACACTTCGGAACCCCTCGTGCTATCATTAGTGATAATGTCACTCACTTTTGTAATAGATCCTTTGAAGCTATTATGCGAAAGTATGCCATAACTCACAAATTGTCCACACCTTATCATATTCAAACCAGTGGGCAGGTTGAGGTTTCCAATAGACAAGTCAAGCTTATCTTAGAGAAAACTGTGAACCAAAACTGGAAAGATTGGTCCATCAAACTTGTAGATGCCCTATGGGCCTACAAGACCGCTTTCAAGACGATTCTAGGGATGTCTCCTTATAGGTTAGTCTATGGTAAAACTTGTCACTTACCCGTTGAGTTAGAGCACCGGGCCTTATGGGCAATCAAGTAGTTGAATTTCGACTTGACTAAGGCCGGTGACCTTCGGAAATTACAAATTTCCGAATTAGAGGAGTTAAGAAATGAGGCCTATGAAAATACTAGGATCACTAAAGATAGAGTTAAGATTTTTTATGATAAACACATCATAAGAAAAGCCTTTGTCCCTGCACAAAAAGTCTTACTCTATAATTCTAGACTTCATCTTTTTTCAGGAAAATTAAAGTCAAGATGGACTGGGCCATTCGTTGTAAAAACCGTGTTTCCACACGGTACAATAGAGATCAGTAACCCCAAGAATGGAAATGACTTTAAGGTAAATGATCAACACCTTAAACCTTTCTTGGAATCGGTGCCGGTAAATGAAACGGCTATAGGTCTTTTTGACCCAGTGTATCGGTAACTTTTCTCTTTTCCATCTTATTTCATGCATCTATACATTTCTTTCATACATTAGGGATAATGCATGAGATAAGTGTGGGGGAGGGTTCTAACATAACTAATATAACTAAAAAAACTAAAAAAAAAAACTTTTTGAAAGGTAAGAACAATATTTTGATATATTTTTTGTAAGAAATTAAGTCAATTTTAAGGAAAAGAAAATCATAATTAGAATTTCTTATACTTGGTCAAAGTCAGATGACTTGTTTGATTTTTAGGGTTAGGAAGAAAATTTGTAAAGGTAATTTAGTCTTGATCTTTACCTTGATGAAATATGCACACTTTATACACTTACACACTTAGGGTTTAAAAACAAAGACTCTTATGCCTTATAAAAAAAAACTATAATGTATAAAAAATAAACAAATCTAATTATCGATTAGCTAGGTGTTTTGGCCTAAGTAAGCCTTGGTATTTATGCAAAAGATAATTAGATAAGTTTGGGAAAAATATACATAAATCCTCTGATTAAGCTTGGTATTTGTGCCTCATGAAGCATAAGTATTCACGCCTAAAAGGGGTACATTTTATAAATAAAAACCTTGATTTCGTGGCCTTGTCTGCTCGAGTGTTTAAGTCCTTAGGGGTGTTTTCTCACTTGGTGCCCTAAAACTGTCCGGTTTGGGTGTCACCGACTAAAGTCTCGTTACATGGGCAGATTAGAAAGCCTAATGGAATTGAGGAATAAATACAAAAAAATAAATAAATATAAATAAGGCATAGGAGTTAATGTTCAAAAACTCTTAGTCAAACTTCACTGTCACGATGGTGCATATGACTCAGGGTAAAGTAATAAACTAGATGAGAAATACAATTTGACTCCTTATTTTGATTGATGACATGTTTTTTTATAGAGACTAAGTTTAGGATGAAATTTTGATATTCTTATAACTTATAGATTACTTAAAACCTTACAAATATACTTCAAATATTTTCTAGTTTCAAAATGCTTTTCGAAAGTACTAACATATTTTTTTCTTTCTTTATGGATTTTGTGGGTGCAATCCACTGAAAACCCTCACGAGACAAAACTCGTCCTCTAGGGGTAACCTAGAGGTTTAACGGCTTATTGCACATGCTCAGTGCAATCGAGTAACCTGCGAAAGTGGTCTAAATATTGATTAGGATAAATCTGATGTTTTGCTCGAGGGCGAGCAAAAGATAAGTGTGGGGGTGTGATCAGTCACATATATTGCATATACATTCTCACATTACCATACTTTTTACTAATAAATCCTATTAATAAGTCTTATTCTTCTTTGTTAAATGTAGGTCCATTGCTAAAAGAAAGGAAAGAGAAACAAGCCCAAAAGCCCATCAAATTCTAATTTAATTCAGAATAAATTCGAAATCAAGGAATCAGGAAAATCTTGGCATATCAGAGAGGTTGAAAATCGGTTGAAATGAATCCTCCCAAATCAAGCGATTGAAGCCAACAATCAAAGGCTGTTTCGTCAAATCCTGGGCTAAAATGAGAAAATCAGCAGAAGATATGGGCGAATCAACAAACCGGGAAGTCTTACCATTTGGGTGTGGCCACCTGGCCACACCAGGGCCGCAGAAACGCGGCCCAAGCCGCGTTTCTGCATCTTGGTTATGGTTGTTGGGGGAGCGTTTGCTCTCCCAATCTTCCTACGACCCCTCCCCTCTGGTTTTTCCCTATAAATACCATTTCCAACAGAGAAGAAAGCAGCAAGACTAAGATTAGAATTTTTGTTTATTCTTTAAGGATTTAGGCTCTTTGTTAGATAGTGTAAAAGTTGTATCTTTGTTTTGTAATTTGTAGTTCAGTACAAACACCAGTGAGAGAGAGGAATTGAGTGATTGTATTCTGAAGATTGAAGTGACATCAATACAAGGATCAAGCTACCTTTTCTTCCATTCCATTTTACGGTATGTCTTGCATTATTTACTTGCATTGTTCTTTGTCTTCCATGAGTAGCTAAATCGATTTTCTGGGCTCACTGTTACTCCTCTCTCTATTTCTTCTTCTTTTTGAATAGTTTTCATGAAAAGACCCAATGAATTATTTGAATGCCTAAACTAAAGCCTTTCTTCTTTGAAAGTGTTCTTGAAGGCACGTGAGGATGGGTTTGGATTTTTAAACTTCTACTTCTTTAAAAACGTCTCTTGAACTTGTTTTTATATCAAACTTGAACTTCTTGATGATTTAACATTCAATTCAAGACGATTTCTTAAAGAAAAGAATTAACTTTTTCAAACATCTTATATGCTTTGCTTAAAACTTTCTAAAATCAATCTTAAGTTTTTGGCCTATGATCAAGTTGAGGCACTAATGATTTCAATAGAAGAACATATCATTGAGTAGTGAGATAGTGAGCCCAGATTTTCTTTTTTATTAAAAAATAACAAATTACTTTACAAACTTTATACAAAATTCACCTTTTCCAAAGCCTTTTCTAAATTTGCAACTTTTCTTTTAATCATCTTCCTTCTCTCCATTTTCTTTTTGAACTAAAACTAGCACCATTTTTAGCTTTCTAAACAAAACACCGAAAGGCTTTCATCGCATTCCTCCTCGTGGACACGACCCGTTAGCCCAAAACTACACGGTAAATCCTTACTCTTTCATTTTACAACCAAAACCCATTTTCAGGTACTTAAATCCGGATTTCGTGGAGGCCAAGCTAGAGAGTTTCTAAAAAATACATTGAATCTAAAAGTTGGCAGGTGTCTAACAAAAATCTTGACCCAAATAACCAAATCTGAGCATATCTGGAAGTCCTCGAAGCGAGGCA
Source organism: Agave tequilana (assembly GCA_038442645.1). NCBI lineage: Eukaryota > Viridiplantae > Streptophyta > Magnoliopsida > Asparagales > Asparagaceae > Agave > Agave tequilana. Next base: position 132,376 of record JAVJIF010031012.1, on the reverse strand, counting down.
AAACGATGCGCCAAAACCGGGACCTAAGTCCCCGGTTTTGTCGCGAAAACGTAGCAATTGCTGCATTTCCATGGCAATGTTGGCAAGCCACGCGTCGATATTTTCGACGCGTGACCTTATCTCGTCTTCTGAAACTCTTTTTGCCTATAAATATCCTTGCAGAGACCCGAAACGCAAGCAGATTGGGAAAATAGGCTAGGTTTTCTCTTTTAGTGTAAGTTAGTATAGGTGTTCTTTTGTTCTTTCTTTTCTTTTGTATTTTCATTTCGTTTTTAGATCATGTATTAGGGCTGAGAGATTCAGAAAGAGAAAGAGAGAGATTGATGTAATATATGGTGACAATCTATGTAAAGGTGTCTCCTTTCTTCTCCATTGTAATTTTCTCCATCTTCTACATGATACTTAGCTAATTTTTCTTCTCATGGTAATCTAACTACTAACCACTAACCATCTAACCACTTACTTAATAATCCACATGTATCTAATAGCCTCTATAAGGCCTTACTCTTGCAAGAGCTATTGATGGCTTATGATGATAGATTCTAACATTCTAACATTTCTAACATCTAACCTACTAACTTCTTAACTTGCAATATCTTCTTAATTTCATGCTCACCTTTAACCGGTTTTGATGATTTAATAGTAACTTGCAACTTGTTGTGTGGTATAGATATGTTGTTTGAATGTGGAAGAACAATCTTACGTGACATGCTCTGTATCGTCTCTTGAAGCTAAGGATTAGTGACGGCCAAGGATCCATGTGAGGTAACTACCACTAAGAGGTTAGCATAGTTAGTGGAGAAATTAGTAGTTAGTAGCTATAAGCTTTCTTTATTCTTATTTAAAATCAATTTCAAAACCCTTTTATCATTTTCTTATTGTTGTTCTCACCAACTTCTTAGTTCATCCTTGTTTCATCTTCTTTTTATTTTCAAAACCATTTCTCTTTTATTTTCACTTTGCTGTTTTCATTGCCTTCTCCACCTATCACTTATGGATTTCAGTTTTCTTTTCTTTTTCTTTTCTCATTCTTTAACAAAGAAGAACTTGTTAATAACTGACGTGAATAAGAACTGTTAATGCTTCTATTGCCTTCCGTCCCTGTGGATTCGACCCGTTGAGCCAATACTATAACAAAAGTATCGAGAGAACATTAGCACACATATAATTTTACTGATTTCATAAATACACATTTTCAAGCGCTGGTTTCACCCCAATCAAATTTTGGCGCTGTTGCGGGGACGGACATGGTTTTGATTTTATGTTTTTGTTAACATTTTCTTCTCTGTTTTGGTGTACAGAGCAATTTTTATATAATTTTTACATTGCAGAAGTCTTACTATTGCTTGCCTCTCCCTGTTCTAGAAAGCAAAAAGGCTTGCTTCTAAAACTTTGCCGCGAAAATCAAAGAAAAGCCGAGAAAACGCGACAATTTTGTAGTAATTGTACTTTGTCTTTTGTAGGGAATTTGCAAGTTGCATATATTGATATATTTTGCAGCTAATTATCTGCTTTGATTACCTAAACACTACAATAAACTAAGAACTAAAATCAGTAATTGAACGCTTTAAAATGGTTTAGACATTTGCATTTAGGCACGTTTCAATTTCAATACTGTATTTTGTTTTGTTGTTGTGATCTAAACTGAGGTGTACATATGGCATTGTATATAGAATAGGACAAACATGCGGGTGATTTACTCGCTTTGTGATATATATTTGTCTATACTGCACACTTGCACGAATTGAAATTAAGGGCAAAACCAATACAGGATAAGGGGATTTTATCACCCTTCCTTAGCCCAAAAACTACCTCCCCACTCACACAACCTAAAGCCTAATAAAAGTTGATGGTCACTATGGACATCTCGGACTCATTAAGAGATTGACCGAGGGTGAAACTTGTTTTGAATCTTTTTCTTGTGAAATTTGTGTCTAAGATTAGGTATTAAGAGGTTACGTCTGAAGATACCGTGATTTGGTGTAATTAAGGCCCGTTGCTTACGCACGGATATCTCCCATCGTATTTTACCCCTACCTGGCCGATTAACATGTGGTCGGATTTGAAAATACACATAGAGGGGGTGAATAGGTGTATGGCTAATCTAATGATAAATGATACAGAATTAAAAACTAATCGCAACACACTAAGTGTAACCAAAGAGTGTAGCCGAATTTTCGGTGACGGGCTCTGAATTATCTTTTCTAAATTCCTCTAAATAAGAGTTGAGGTGCTATATGAACCTCTCTTGGTTCAACACTAGTGAGGCACACAAACAATACCAAGCATATATATGATATGAACAATATGATGCAATGCAATGCAATGAAAGATATAAAAGAGAGAGTTTAGAGATAGTGGATCAATCACAAACACCGAGGTATGTTTCGAGGTTCGAGCCATTGCTTTACATCCCCGCCTTCACACAGAAGGATTTTCACTATGTGTCAACATAGGATCTCCCACACAGGGAATCTCCACTGAGGATTTGGAATACAAACTTAGGAGTACACAACTTCTCTCTCCAACAATCACCTCTACACAAGAGGCAAGGCACAACAACATGTTGGCCCAAAGGCCTATCACTCTAATTTTGATGATGATTAACTTATGTAGTTATAGTACTAATGATCTTGTGTTTATTTAGTCTCAGATATTTGATCAAGATTTTAGTAGGTGTTTAGTTTTAATAAAGAATTCGAAGTCAAATTTTGGAGCTAGCACGTGTTGATTTAAGAGCTCGCGCATCAAGATTGCATCAAGTACTCAAGAGGAGTATAGCTCATTGGATTAAAGTTTGGACCAAGTCAAGAAGGAGAAGAAGATTTTCATGAAGACTTGTGTCGGGTTTTGTAAGTGTCAAGTTTTGTTTTTAGATAAAATGTAAAGAATAAATTAGTTAGTGGAATACTCAAGTACTTTTACACACACACAAAATTTATATATATTTTAGAAAATATCGTTTTGATTTTTTAAGCTTCAAAGTATACATGTGTTTTATCAAAACTATTTTATAGCTTATTGTCTATAACATAGATATTTCATCTCATATGTGTAGCGGATCATATCCACGGATCATATCCATATACACTAAGCTTCAAAAGTGTTTAAAATATCTTGTTTTTTGTATTTGGAGAAGTTTTGAAAAAATCGTTTTTCAAATTGGAGATTGTTTTTGAAAAATACAGATTTTTGTTTAAGCCAAAATTTCTATATTACAAAAATGGTTCAAAAGTTTGTAATATGTGTCGATTTTTTATCACATATATTTGTACTTCAAAGTATTTCAAAGAACTCATTTTTGTAGATTTTTAGTGATTTTATGGGATTTTATTGAAGATAAAAAGACCAAGTTTTAATCCCTGAAAATGTCTGACCTGGCCTTCTGCCGGTCGACCGGACGGTCGACCGAGATAGAAGTCGATCGACCGGACCGGTCGACCGATGTGCACAAATGTGCAAAGCCATTTGGCTAGTGGGACGGTCGACCGGGCGATCGACCATCCAGAGAGCTCTGCTCTCTGGATCTGGCCCTGGTCGACCGGGTGGTCGACCGGCCGAGCTCTGCTCTCTGGATCCGGCCCCGGTCGACTGGGCGGTTGACCGGTGGCACAACGTCGGAAATCCGACCGTTGGCCGGTTGACCGACAGCAGCGTCAGTGCTGATTTGGCCTCCAACGATCATATTTTAGGAGCCTATAAATTGGGGTTCCTTGGACTGTTTTGAATAAGATTTGAAGAGAGTTTTCAAGCTAGTTTTTCCTACCTCTCTAGTTTATCTCCACTTATTTATGGCTAATACTTCCATATCAAAAGGAGAGTTTTCAAGAGTGTTTTTCAAAAGAGATTTCTTGAGTTTTTCACCACAAATCTATCTAAGTTTTTTCTCACACATACTTGAGCTTTCCATTGCTATGTCAATCCTATAGGAGAGTTGTTATGAGAGTGTTTTTAGGTGATCAGAGTGTTGAGATCACCAAAGTGTTTCATCTTATATTTGAGGAGGCGAACTTGCGGGTTCGTGTTGTTTTAAGTTCTTGTGGGAGCTCAGTGTAGAGGTGTGGCCTCGGCAAGCTAGTGTGCTTGCGTGTGTTGTTCTTGCGGAAACAAGAGAGGGACTAGTGAGTCTAAGGAGTTTTAGTGTGAACTCGTTGTAGGTGTTGCGGCACCGAGTGATTCGGTGGGATCAATTTTTAATAGAAATCCTTCATAGTGTTGAAGGCTGGGACGTAGAGTAAGGGTGCTCGAACCTCGAAACAAATCGCTCGTGTCTGCGATTGCTCTCTCTATCCTCACTTGTGTTTATATCTTACATGCTACATTGCTTATATCTTTTTATGCTTGATATATCTTGTGCTCTATTGTTATATGCTTGGGATTATTTGCTCGCACTTGTATTCAACTAAGAGAGCCATAGCGACACCTCAACTCTTATCTAGAGGAATCTTGAGGAGATAGTTCAGAGCCTTTCACCGGGAATTCGACTACACTCTTGTGTTATACTTGGTGTGTTTAGCTTAATAGTCTTTAATTTGCATAAATATTTAATTTCGCATTATTTATCATTAAATTAGCTAGTCACCTATTCTCCCCCCAGGTGACCTACACAACAATCACCTCACACAAGAGGGATAAGACACTAAACCAAACTCCAACCACAGTCACCTCTTCACAAGAGGGATAACCACAAACCGAAATCACAATCTGCTCTACACTTAGAGGGATAGGCCCAAAGCCAAAACTCCACATCAATCACCTCTACACAAGAGGGATAATCACAAACCCAAAGCTCAGTCTCAATCACCTCTACATAAGAGGGATGAACACAAACTCAAAGTAAAGAAGATTACAACACTTAGTTGTCTCAATAAATCACAAACCAATTTTTTTCACAAAACAAGATCCTCCAGATAGGATAGAGATGATAGCTCAGGTGTGAGAAAACAAGGTGTTTGGAAATCAAAACACAAAGAAAATACTTGAGAAAAATGCTAGATAAAGATAGAAATGAAGATCAAAATCAATATCTCAAATACTCTATTTTTCTTTAATTTTTTCAACCATTGAAAACAAATAAAGGATAATATCTTTTAGCTCAAAAACTCTTTAAAAACTTTTTGCTAAAACATTTGTAAAGATGAGAAAAATAGCTCTTAATTTCTTATAGAAAATAGCCCAAGAGATGGGTATTTATAACCCTCTCAAAATTCTGCCCGTTGATAGCAGGAAAGGGCAGAAATGCCTTTCTGGTCGACCGCCGCAACGGTCATATTTCTGACCGTTGTGCCTCCGGTCGACCGCTCGGTCGATCGGCCAGCACCCGAGAGTTGGGTGCTTACAGCCGGTCGACCGCGCGGTCGACTGACCTTCAACGCTGGTCCTGTGTACGTCTCTCGTGCACATCAGTCGACCGGTCCAATCAGCCGACCCCTAGTACGGTCGACCGTCTGGTCAACCGCCAGCGAGTCTAGCAGAAATACTGGGATTGAAAACTTAGGTCATTTAATACCAATTAAATCTCTTAAAATCACATAAATTTCACAAAAATAAGTTCTTATAAGATATTTGAATACCAAACATGTGTGACTAAAAATTAACACATATTACAAACTATTTGAAGAATTTTTACGATATAGAAATTAGGCTCATACATAAAATTCATATTTTTCAAAAATTGGATTTTTGAAATGAAAAACTGTTCTCTCCAAAATTGTATAAATACAAAAACATGCTATTGAAACAAATTTGAAGCATATTGTATATGAATAGAATCCAATATACATATAAGATATATATATCTATGTTTTTGATATGAAATCCAAAATAGGTTAAACCGAAAACCAAACTTTAAACTTTTGTGTGTATGTGTAAACTTGAGCATATCAACACTATCTACCTTTATACAAGATCTAAACATAAAATTATACAAAACAAATCGAGGTCTTCTTGTAGAACTCTTTCTCCAAGTCGACTCGATCTAAACGCGATCCAAAGAGCTTGACTCCAACCGAGAACTAGATACGATCTTGACGGCGAGGTCTTGAATCAACACGTGTTAGCTCCCAAAACTCTTTTGTTTGAAGCTAAACACTTACTAATATCTTGATCAATAACTGAAACTATATAAATACAAGATTATTAGTAAATTATAACTACATGAGTTAATCATCATCAAAACTAGAGCGATGGGCCTTTGGGCCAACAATCTCTCCCATTTTGATGATGACAAAACTCATGAAGTTATATATGCATGGATTAAAGTTAAGCTTCATAGCAGCTCCCCCTTAACTCATGCATGGCAAACAACACATATATGCATAAATATGAAAATAAACATGCATAAACTCACCAAATTCTTTTTTTTTTTTTGCATCAACGAGGAAATAAAATAAACATGCATATATAAACTCTCCAATACTTCTTCTCCCCTTTTTTGTCAATTCATCAATAAAGGGTGAAAACAAATCAAAAAAAAGTTATATATGCGATATAACATTCATGAAGAGAAGAGACGTAAAGTTAACTCCCCCTGCATACATGCATTTATATGAAAGAGATGACTAGACCCTAACCACATAAAGTATAATATACAATGTATAAGTGGAGATGTAAAACTCCCCCAATACACGTGTATCACATAAAGAAGAGAGGTCAAGCTCCTCAATGTGAGATACACTCAATATGAATCTATATATAGAGGAGATGTTAAGCTCCCCTTGCATATAAGCAATACATATCAAAACATTTTGAAATCAACCTTTAGAAATTTCTCAAGTCAACAAAACAAATTTTGATACTAATGAAATCAAATTGTAGATACCAATTGAAAATTGTAGTTGATAAAAACAAACATTGGTACCACTTGTAAATAAATAAAATTTTTAAGATACCAATAAAAGATTTTTGATACCAATTGAAAATGAAACATTGCAAGTTTGATACCAATTGAAATTAAAATGTTCCAATTGAAAATATCTAGTAAATTTTTGATGCCAATTCAAAGTAAAAACTAAATTTTGGGTAAACACAACTTATTTTGCAATAAGGATACCAAATTGAGAATAATACCAATTTAAGATTATTGATACCAATATTGAAAATGTTAGCATATATCAAAGAAAAATATTTTTCATCATAAAAGAGTGAGAGTAGGATACCAATTGAAAATAAAACCGATTGAAAGATAACACACAAATTTTTCTCTCCCTTTATGAAATACCAATAAAAATAATGCATAACCTTGTAGAAGATACCAATTGAAAAATAATTGTCATTATGGACTAAATCAAGCTTAGCAGGAAATAATTTGTGCTTTAAGATGTAAAGATGTTGTAAGTACAATCAAATCATATGTATGTATGAAGATAAAAATACCAATTAAAATTGATACTCATTGAAATTTGAAGCATACATATATAGAAAACACATATGAGTATACAAAGATAATTTCATGAAGTTCATGTGTATAACTCATACCTACCACCCTATTCATGCACATGTTTAAATAGATTTTCAATTTTGAGCATACAAGGCATGATCGCCCGTCCAACCGCCGTTAGAAAGCAGGGGTTTTCAAAAAAAAATTGAAAATAGTTTAACAAGTAAACACGCAACTAGTTTAAGATAATTTTTGAAATAACTAGATATAGATTCTTTAAAACATGAAATCAAATCATATATCTCATGAAGCATGCTAAGTACACAAAAATAGTCACTCAAGATCTATAAAACTCAAAAATGTACTCATAAAACAAAGTCAAGAGTAAACACAAATAATGTGAGTGTACAAGAATCATGTGAAAAATATAATCATTAAAATAAGGTATTGAATGCTCATATGAAATTCTTCAACATGAAAATCATCAAAACTAAAATTTTCATCAAAACTAAATACGTCATAGTATATGTATGTTTAGTTAAAACTCGTAGTATACATACATATCCCAAACATAATTGAGTCCAAAATAAATATTACATGAAAAGCAAGTGGCTCTAGGATAGACATGTATATCTAAAGTTTTGGCAAAATTGACATATACATGAAGCTAAATACATTATTATGAAAACATGTACAAAAATAAGGAATACAAGTTAAAATGTAAGAATCATCAAAACTAGGTTATACAAGTACATCTAATGGGTACAAATGAGCAACATAGCACAAACATATAATAATCAAATGTGGCCCACTAGTTGTATAGTATAAACACAAGTTTTGATAAAAATTACATCTAAACAAGTAATCAAAATATGAAGCATAGAAGAAAATATAAACCAATATGATCATTATGTTAAATGCACATGTTTTAGACTAGGATATACACAATAGCTAAACTATAGTGAGAACACAAAAGATGTAAATCCATATGAACATGAGTGTATATCAAAATACTATCTATATATATCACATGTCTTATTTACATTGCATCTAATATAATGAACATGGAAAATCAAGACATGCTAAAAATCAATAATATGAAAGCATGTAAACTAAATGGGAGTTAGAGATAGCTACCAAAACCAATAGGGCTAATCTCTAGGTTTCCAAACCATGGTGGTCCTTCCACTAAACTTCCTTGAAAGTGATGCATCCAAAATTGTCACCATTTAGCTCGGAACGCATTCACCATCAAGGCACCAATACCCTCACGTCAAGCGAGAACCAACACGTACATCAAATATAATAGGAGTTGATTTTGGTACCCATACCTTATTGGGTCCATGGGGGTTAGCACCTTTCCTAACCCAAACACATTTATTTGCAAAATTTGAAGTATTTAATCTATCCTAACAAAATTTTGTAAGGTGGCCCTTACGTCCACAATATGTACAAGTGTACATATGACCATACATAGAATCATGTGTGTGAGCATGATGAGCATGTGTATGCCGTGTATGGTGTGCATACATATGAGGAGCATGTTTCTTGCAAAATATGGATTCCAAACGTGTGTGGTTCATGGCACATTGGCTTAAAGTGGACCCTAAACAATCTACATTCTTCTTTAACATATTTATATCATTTTTAACATTTCAAGAAGAAGTGGAGCATGCAATAGATATACTAGATGGTGAAGGTATGGTAGCATGGCAAACATGTGAATCTAAATCATTTTTCAAAGATTTATTTTCATTTGAAACAAGTTCCATTTCTTTTGAAATCAGAGCTATTTTATTTTTCAAAGAATTGTTCTCTTTTAAAACAAAATCAAGTTTTAAAGACAAAATTTCATTTTTCTTCAAAACATCATCATAACCATTTTTATTTTTCAAAATTTTATTTTCATTTAGGGCAAGGTCAAGCTAGAATTTCAATGAGTCCCTTTCACTTGAAATCTCAACCTTCTCTTGCAAAGTCATATTAAGTTTTGAAAACAAGTTCTTATTTTCTTCTTTTAATTTAAAGTTTTTCTTTTTCAAAACTTTATATTTTTTAAGCAAGTTTTCACAAACAATAGATAGTTCCTCATTCAAAGCTTCGGCATCCATAATGTCATCTCCTGAAGAACTAGCACAATCATCTAGTTAAGTGTCCGAGTTTACCTCAAGGGAGTCATTCCCTTGAACTATTAGCAAGCTTGTTCGGACTCATCTTCACTAGATTCCTTCTCCACATATTTTGTCGTTTGAAACTTAAGAGATGTCAAAGTATTCCACACTACAAAAGCGGAATCACAATGAGAAACCATAGACAAATAATCTTTACATAATGTTTGCTTTAATGTATCTGGGGCTTGTGCATTGGCTTCTATAAGCTTGTTATTACCAAGATAAGATTTCTTAGTGTAGCAAGGTAAACATGCAAACCTAGGACTTTTAAATAAGCACTCATCCTAAGTTTTCAAATATCGATGTTGGAAGCATCAAACATGGGAGGGACATGGTGATCCATGAGTGTATAAACAATAAGTGTGCAAATGCAAATCTAGATTAGAAATCCAAGATCTCACTCCTAGGTAGTTAAACCTAATATCAGGAGCGTAGGCTCTGATACTAATTGAAAATACACCTAGAGGGGGTGAATAGGTGTATGGCTAATCTAATGACAAATGATGCGGAATTAAAAACTAATTGCAACACGCTAAGTGTAACCAAGGAGTGTAGCTGAATTCCTGGTGACGGGCTCTGGACTATCTCCTCTAAATTCCTCTAAATAAGAGTTGAGATACTATATGAAGCTCTCTTGGTTCAATACTAGTGAGGCATACAAACAAGACCAAGCATATATATGATATGAGCAACATGATGCAATGCACGATATAAAAGAGAGAGTTTAGAGATAGTGGATCATTCACAAACACCGAAATATGTTTCAAGGTCGAGCCACTGCTCTACATCCCCGCCTTCACACATAAGGATTTTCACTATGTGTCCACACAGGACCTCCCGCACAGGGAACCTCCACTGAGAATTTGGATTGCAAACTTAGGAGTACACTACTCCTCTCTCCAACAATCACCTCTACACAAAAGGCGAGGCACAACAACAATCACCTCACACAAGAGAGATAAGGCACTAAGCTAAACTCCACCACAATCACCTCTTTACAAGAGGGATAACCACAAACCCAAATTATAATCTCCTCTACACTTAGAAGGATAGGCACAAAGCCAAAACTCCACCTCAAACACCTTTACACAAGAGGGATAATCACAAACCCAAAACTCAATCTCAATCACCTCTACACAAGAGGGATGAACACAAACTCAAAGCAAAGAAGATTACAACACTTGGTGGTCTCAATAAACAAGATCTTCTAGATAGGATAGAGATGATAGCTCAAGTGTGAGAAAACAAGATGTTTGAAAATCAGAACACAAAGAAAATACTTGAGAAAAAATGCTAGATAAAGATAGAAATGAAGATCAAAACCAATATCCCAATACTCTATTTTTATTTGATTTTTTTCAACCCTTGAAATAAATAAAAGATAAATCTTTTAGCTCAAAGACTCTTTAAAACTTCTTGCTAAAACACTTGTAAAGATGAGAAAAATAGCTCTTAAATTTCTTATAGAAAATAACCCAAAAGATGGGTATTTATAACCCTCTCAAAATTCTACCCGTTGGCAGCAGGAAAGGGCAGAAATGCCTTTCCGGTCGACCGCCCAGTCGACTGGCGTAACGGTCATATTTCTGACCTTTGTGCTTCCGGTCGACCGCCCGGTCGAACAGCCAAGCCTGTCGGTCGACCGACTAGCACCCGAGAGTTGGGTGCTTACAGTCGGTCGACCGCGCCGTCGATCGGCCTTCAAGGTTGGTCCTGTGCACGTCTCTCATGCACATCAGTCGACCGGTCCGGTCGACCGCCAGCGAGTCTGGCTGAAATACTGGGATTGAAAACTTAGGTTATTTAATACTAATTATATCCCATAAATCACATAAATTTCACAAAAATAAGTTCTTATAAGATATTTGAATATCAAACATGTATGGCCAAAAATCAACACATATTACAAATTATTTGTACCATTTTTGCGATATCGAAATTAGGGTTAAACACAAAATCCGTATTTTTCAAAACTTGAATTTTTGAAATGAAAAATCATTTTCTCCAAAACTTGTATAAATGTAAAATCATGATATTGAAACAAATTTGAATCATATTGTATATGGATAGAATCTAATATACATAAGATATATATATATATATATCTATGTTTTTGATATGAAATCCAAAATAGGTTAAACCGAAAACCAAATTTTAAACTTGTGTGTATGTGTGAACTTGAGCATATCAACGCTATTTACCTTTACACAAGATCTGAACACAGACTTATACTAAACAAACCGAGGTCTTCTTATAAAACTCCTTCTCCAAGCTGACTCGATCCAAACGCGATCCAAAGAGCTTGACTCCAACCGAGTGGTAGATGCGATCTTGACGCGTGAGCTCTTGAATCAACACGTATTAGCTCCCAAAACTCCTTTGTTGAAGCTAAACACCTACTAATATCTTGGTCAATAACTGAAACTATATAAATACAAGATTATTAGTAAACTATAACTACATTAGTTAATCATCATTAAAACTAGAGCGATGGGCCTTTGGGCCAACAGGATTCATACAACAACCTGTTGGCCCAGAGGCCTTCCACTCTAGTTTTGATGATGATTAACTCATTGAGTTATGTTTACGAATAATCTTGTGATGTTTAGTTTCAGATCATTTACCAAGATATTAGTTGGAGATTAGCTTCAACAAAGATGGTTTGGAAGCTTTCACATGGTGATTCCAGAGCCCGAGCATCAAGATCATATATAGCACTCGTTGGAGTCAAGCTCGGTGGAAGGAGTTTTGGATCGAGTCGGCTTGGAGACGGCGCTCTACAAGAAGACCTCGGTACCTAGTTTAGTTTTGTGTTTAGATCCATTTGTAAAGATTAGAATAGTATGATATGCTCAAGTTCACAACACACACATGTTTCATATTTTGATTTTGGTTTTCGGTTTGATTGATTTAACCGATCTTGGTTTTCATGAAAACGTAAGTATCAAACAAGTTTACATGTGTTTATATATATTAGATATGTTCTATATACATGTATGCTTCATATCCTAGACAAACTTAATTTGATATACCTATTCATGTGTTTTAGGTTTTGTGTTTTATCAAAACATATTTTTGGAAATAAAGTCAAAAACTATGATATGTATATGTTTCATGTATATTGGATTTCTATCCATTTGCATCATGCTTCAAAGTATTTAAGTATCATGTTTTTGTATTTAAATGAGTTTTAGGAAAAATCAGATTTCCTATTGAAAAATTCAAGTTTGGTAAAATACAGTTTTTGGATTTTGATAAATTTATAAGACACAAAAATAGTCCAAATGTTTGATATTTGTGTTGAAATTTTTAACACATGTTTGTATATCTTATAAAATGTTAGAAACTATTTTTGTGGATTTTTAGAAGTTTTATGGAATTTTTAGAATAGTTTTAAACCTAGTTTTCTGACCCAGAACCATGTTGCCAGGCTCTGGCGGTCGACCGGCCGGTCGACCGGGACCCAGAGCCAGTCGACCGAGTTGGTCGACCGACGTGCACAGACCTGTGCATGTTGGCCAGGTTACTGGGCCGGTCGACTGGCTTCTTCTAACGGTCAAAAATATGACCGTTGGCGGTCGACCGGACGGTCGACCGCCAGCCGCCAGGACTGACAAATAGTCCCAACGGCTAGTTTTTGATGGAGGGCTATTTAAGCCCCATTTCTTTGGGATTTTGGCAAGATTTTTCAGAGCAAAAATTAGAGCTTCTCCAGAGTTTATTTCCAAGTTTTCAAAAGTGTTTTTGGGCTTTAAACTTCAAATTTAGTTTTGTGTTTTAGGGTTTAGAAAAATCAAAGAAAATAGAAATTTGGGAGATTTGTATTGTTCTTCAATTCTATCATCTTCAAAGTGTTTTCCCAAGTGTTTTTCTTTGAGTTTTTATTTTCCAAACTCTTGGTTTTCCACACTTGAGCTATATCATCTATCCTATTCTATAGGATTTTTATTTGTGGGAAAATTTGGTTTGTGGTTGAGATATACCACCTTGTTGTAAACCTTTCTTTGTGGTTGCTCCCTCTTTGGAAGAGGTTGAGGTTGTGGTTTACTCCCTCTTGGTGAGGTGGAGTTGGATTGGTGTTTGTATCCCTCTTCGGTAGAGGTGGATTGTAGTTGTATTGCCTTAGTGGAGGTTGTATTGGTTGAGAGAGGAGTTCGGTACTCTCGGTGGTATTTGTACAAAATTCTCGGTAGAGGTTCCCTCGGTGGGAGTCCTAGGTGGACAAGTTAGTAGATTAGAAATCCTTCTCGGTGAAGGCGGGGACATAGAGCTCGGTGCTCGAACCTCGAAACACATCTTGTTGTTTGCGTTTGATCCATTGACTCTTAACTCTCTCTCTCTCTCTATTTGTGTTGTGCATTGCATCATTCATATTGTCATATGCTTGTGTTGAGCCTTGCATTGATTCATATTGCCTATATTTATATGCTTGGTTTTTTTGCTTATGTGCCTCACTTGTGCTTAACCATGAGAGCTTCATATAGCGCCTCAACTCTTGTTCAGGGGAATCAAGAGGAGTTAGTCCAGAGCCCTTCACGGAGAATTCGGCTACACTCGTTAGTTGCACTAAGTGTTGTTGCAAATTAGTTTTAATTTTTGCATTTAGTTGATTAGATTAGCCTTATCACCTATTCACCCCTCTCTAGGTGATTTCAATTGGTATTAGAGCCTACGCTCCTGATATTTGGTTTAACCACCTAGGAGTGAGATCTTGGTTTGCTAATCTATCATTTGCATTTTGCACATATATATTGTTTGCACACACTCATGGATTGCATGTTACCTCCCATGTTTGATGTTTCCAACATTGACATGTGAAAATTTAGGATGTCCATATATTTGAAAACCCTAGGTTTGCATGTTTTCCTTGCCGCTACCAAGAAATGCTATCTTGGTAACCGCAAGCATATAGGGGCCAATACACAAGCCCTTGAGGCTATTAGAAGCACGCTAAACAAAGAATATATTATGCTTGTTTCTAATTTTGATTCCGCCTTTGCAGCGTGGAACAAGTTGACCACCTCCAAGCTTCAATTGCCAATTCAACCAGAGGATGAATCTAGTGGAGACGAATCTGAACAACGATGCTATATGGTCCAAGGGAATGACTCCCTTGAGGTACATTCGGATACTCAACTAGATAGTGCTAGCTCTTCATTTGATGATCATGATAGTATGGATGCCGATGCTTTAAATGAAGAGTTATCTATTGTTTGTGAGAACCTCCTTGAAAAATATAAGTTTTGAAAAAGAAAACTTGTAAGTTAAATAAAGAAAAAGAGGATTTGTTTTCAAAATTTGAGTTGGTTTTGCAAGATAAAATGGAGATTTCTAATGAAAGGGATTCATTAAAATTTAGACTTGATCTTGCCCTAAAAGAAAATGAAATTTTGAAAACCAAAAATGATTGTGAAATAATTTTGAAGAAAAATGAAAACTTGTCTTCAAAAGTTAATTTTGTTTTAAAAGAAAATGATTCTTTAAAAATGAAAATTTCTTCTATTTCTAAGAATTTAGAAATTTGTTTAAAGAAAAATATTTCTTTACAAAATAATATTGATACACATGTTTGCCATGCTAATGTAGTATCACATACATCACCTATTGCATGCCACACTTCTTCTTTAATTGAAAAAGATATATCTATGCTAAAGAAGAATGTTGATTGTTTGGGCTCCACTTTGAGCCATTGTGTTTTGAGTCATACACGTGTTTGCCATGCTAAACTAGAGGCCTTCCACTCTAGTTTTGATGATGATTAACTCATGGAGTTATGTTTACTAATAATCTTGTGATGTTTAGTTTCAGATCATTTACCAAGATATTAGTTGGAGATTAGCTTCAACAAAGATGGTTTGGAAGCTTTCACATGGTAATTCTAGAGCCCGAGCATCAAGATCATATATAACACTCGTTGGAGTCAAGCTCGGTGGAAGGAGTTTTGGATCGAGTCGGCTTGGAGACGGCGCTCTACAAGAAGACCTCGGTACCTAGTTTAGTTTTGTGTTTAGATCCATTTGTAAAGATTAGAATAGTATGATATGCTCAAGTTCACAACACACACATGTTTCATATTTTGATTTTGGTTTTTGGTTTGATTAGTTTAACCGATCTTGATTTTCATGAAAACATAAGTATCAAAACAAGTTTACATGTGTTTATATATATTAGATATTTTCTATATACATGTATGCTTCATATCCTAGACAAACTTAATTTGATATACCTATTCATGTGTTTTAGGTTTTGTGTTTTATCAAAACATATTTTGGAAATAAAGTCAAAAACTATGATATGTATATGTTTCATGTATATTGGATTTCTATCCATATGCATCATACTTCAAAGTGTTTAAGTATCATGTTTTTGTATTTAAATGAGTTTTAGGAAAATCAGATTTCCTATTGAAAAATTCAAGTTTGGTAAAATACAGTTTTTGGATTTTGATAAAATTTATAAGACACAAAAATAGTCCAAAATATTTGATATTTGTGTTGAAATTTTTTACACATGTTTGTATATCTTATAAAATATTAGAAACTATTTTTGTGGATTTTTAGAAGTTTTTTAAACCCAGTTTTCTGACCCAGAACCATGCTGCCAGGCTGTGGCGGTCGACCGGCCGGTCGACCGGGACCCAGATTCGGTCGACCGAGTCGGTCGACCGACGTGCACAGACCTGTGCACGTTGGCCAGGTTCCTGGGCCGGTCGACTGACTAGAGAGCTTTGCTCTCTGGTTTTGGGCGGTCGACCGGCTTCTTCTAACGGTCAAAAATATGACCGTTGGCGGTCGATCGGGCGGTCGACCGCCAGCCACCAGGACTGACAAACAGTCCCAACGGCTAGTTTTTGATGGAGGGCTATTAAAGCCCCATTTCTTTGGGATTTTGGCAAGATTTTTCAGAGCAAAAATTAGAGCTTCTCCAGAGTTTATTTTCAAGTTTTCAAAAGTGTTTTTGGGCTTTAAACTTCAAATTTGGTTTTGTGTTTTAGGGTTTGGAAAAATCAAAGAAAATAGAAATTTAGGAGATTTGTATTGTTCTTCAATTCTATCATCTTCAAAGTGTTTTCCCAAGTGTTTTTCTTTGAGTTTTTATTTTCCAAACTCTTGGTTTTCCACACTTGAGCTATATCATCTATCCTATTCTATAGGATCTTTATTTGTGGGAAAATTTGGTTTGTGGTTGATGTTGGCCAATGGCCTTCCACTCTAGTTTTGATGATGATCAACACTCATGTAGTTATGTTTACTAATATTCTTGTGTTTCTAAGTTTCAGATCATTAACAGGATATTAGGTTGGTGATTAGCTTCAACAAGATGATTAGAAGCTATTCATGATGATTCCGGTGCCAAAGCTTAAAGATCATACCTTTGCACTTGGAGAATCACGGAGTTTGGACCGAGTCTACTTGAAGATGAAGATCGTCAAGAAGACTTAGGTATCTAGTTTAGAGTTTGTGTTTTAGATCCATATTGTAAAGCTTAGTTTAGTTGATATGCTCAAGTGCACAAAACACACACGTTTCATGATTTGGTTTTTTGGTTTTCATGAATAATAGATCAAAACAAGTTTACCTTATACCTATGTATATTAGATATGTTCTAGATATACATACATGCTTTAAACTTGCTAGACAAACTTATTTTGACTATCCTATTCATGTTTTGAAAAATTCTAGTTTGATAAAATACAAGTTTTGTTTATGATAAAATTGGCAAGACACAAAAATGAATTGATATGATTGATATATGTCTTGAAATTTTTATCACAAGTTTGGTTATCAAAGTAAAATGATAAAACAAGTTTTAGAAAGACATGTTTTTAGAAAAACAGTTTTTATTGTGATTAAAACTATTTTTTAGATTTACTGTGAATTTATGGGATTTTTATTGAGTGAAAAGACCTATTTTCAAATCCCGTATCTGTGCAGATCTGCACTGTGCCTGCCAGGCCAGTTCGGTCGACCGGACCGGTCGACCGCACCAAGTGGCCGGTCGACCGGGTCGGTCGACCGATGTGCACAAACGTGCACGCTGGCTACACATTGTAGTCGGTCGACCGGGCCGGTCGACCGAGTTGAGAGTTCAACTCTCAGGATGTTTCGGTCGACCGGGCCGGTCGACCGCTGGTGCCCAACGGTCACTTTTCTGACCGTTGGCGGTCGACCGGGCCGGTCGACCGACGCCTGTCAGAGCTGCCAGCTCAGCTCTAACGGCTAGTTTTCTGTTTGGCCTATATAACTCCATCTCTTTGGGGATTTTGGCCAAGATTTTTAAGAGGAAAAATTCCAGTTTTCTGAAGTGTTTAAAAGAGTTTTAAAAAGTAGTTTTTGGGCTTTAAACTTCTAATCTTTATTGTTTTGGTTTTTGGAAAATCAAAGAGAACTAAGTTTTGGGATTTTGATTTGATCTTTTATTTCTATCATATACAAGAGATTTCCCAAGTAGTTTTTCTTTGTTGCTTGTTTCCAAAAACACTTAGTTTCCACACTTGAGCTATATCATACTATCCTAAACTATTAGGATCTTTGTTTTGTGGAAAAGAAAGAAAGAGAGAGTTTTGAGGTTGTTGTTGTAGCCTCTAAGTTGTACACCCTTTATTTGTGAATCCCTCTTCGGTAGAGGTGATCGGGTGATTGGTTTGTATCCCTCAAGTGTGAGGTGATTGAGTTTGGTTGTGAGCCTCTTCGGTAGAGGCGTTGTTGGTTGGTTGTTGTATTGGCTACGGGCCTTACCCCTCGGTTGTGAGGTGGTTGTTTGAGAGAGGAGTTTGGTACTCCTAGAGTTGTAAGAAATCCTCTTTGGTAGAGGTTCCCTCGGTGGGAGTTGAGATAGTGGAAATCCTACACGGTGGTGTAGGCGGGGATGTAGAGCAAGGTGCTCGAACCTCGAAACAAATCTTGGTGTTTGCGTTTTGATCCATTGTCTCTCTAACTCTCTCTCATTTATATTGTACAAAGCATCATACTTCATATCATCATATCATATTTGCTTGTGTTGAGCATAACTCATATTGCCATATCATATTGCTTGTGTTGCCTTGCATTATTTCATATTGTTATATCCTTTATTGCTTGGCTTGATTGCGTGTGCACATTGCTTGGATTGCTTGTGTGTGTGTGTGCCTAACTTATACTCATCCAACAAGAGCTTCACATAGCACCTCAACCCATTTCAAGGGGAATCAAGGGAGTTAGTCCAGAGCCTCGAAAGGGGAATTCGGCTACACTTGTTGTATTGTATTAGTTTGTGCATAATTTGCATTAGCTTCCGCATTTAGCGCACTTAGTTTGCATTAAGTTTCTTAGATTAGCACTTACACCTATTCACCCCCTCTCTAGGTGTTTTTCATTGGTATCAGAGCTAGTGCTCCTGATACTTAGGCTTAACATCCTAGGAGTGATCCATTTGCTTGCTAATCTCATTTGCATTTGTTTGTTTGCACATTCATATATAGTTTACCATGGACTTCATGACCCCTCCTAGCTTTGACCCTTCCAACGTTGATGTTTGGAAGTATAGGATGTCCATGTACCTAAAGACCCTAGGTTTGCATGTCTTCCTTGCCGCCACCAAGAGATGTTATCTTGGTGATGGTAATCATATAGGGGTCAATGCACAAGCCCTAGAGGCCATTAGAAGCACTTTACCTAAAGAATATCTTTTATGTGTTTCTAATCTTGATTCCGCCTTTACAGTGTGGAACAAATTGACAACAACCACCACCTCCAAGCTTCAATTGCCAATCCAAGAAGAGGAATCTAGCGGAGAATCCGAGCCACAACAATGCTATATGGTCCAAGGGAATGACTCCCTTGAGGTACATTCGGAATCTCAACTAGATAGTAATGATTGTGCTAGTTCTTCAAATGATTATGTTGATCCCCATGCCTTAAATGAAGAACTTTCTATTGTTTGTGAAAAACTAATAGAAAAATATAACTTGTTGAAAAAGAAAAGTCTAGAAATTGAAAAAGAAAATAAGTGTTTGCATTCTAGACTTGATTGTGTTTTGCAAGAGAAGGTTGAGGTCTATAATGAAAGGGATTCATTGAGATCTCAATTAGAACTTGCACTTAAAGAAAATGAATTTTAAAGTCTAAAAATGATTGCCATGCTATTTTGAAGAAAAATGAAAATTTGTCTTCAAAAGTAGATTTTGTTGTAAAAGAAAATAATTCTTTGAAAATTAAAATTGATTCTATTTCAAAGGATTTAGAAATTTGTTTAAAGAAAAATGAGTTTTTACAAAATAAGATTGATGCTCATGTTTGCCATGTTAGTGTAGTCTCTTCATCTAGACTACCTAATGCATGTACCTCTTCTTCTAGGATTAATGATGATATTTGTATGCTAAAGAAGAGAGTAGATTGTTTGGGCTCCACTATGAGCCAATGTGCTAAGAACCATACACGTTTGGAATCCTTGGTTCGAAAGAAACAAGTTCCATCATTTATGCATGCACACCCTTCACGGCATACACATGCTTCACACGGACACCATCAACACAAGTATGCTCATGTGTACACATGTACACATTGTGGTCGAAAAGGCCATCTTGCTAAATTTTGCTATGATCGTTTACATGTTGAAAATTTAGCGAAGAAGTTTGTTTGGGTTAGAGAAGGTACTAACCCCCATGGACCCAAAAGAGTATGGGTACCAAAGACCACCCCTCCTATTGTTTTTGATGTAGGTGTGGGCTCTCACATGACGTGAGAGTGATGACACCTTAGAGTGGATGCGTTCCGGACTTAAAGGAAATCTATTGGATGCATCACTTTCAAGGGAAGGTTTGGTGGAGAGGACCACCATGCTTTGGAGACAAGGAGAGTTGCTTCTTCGGTTTTGGTAACAATCCTTTACTCCCATTTATTGTTTACATGCTTTTAATATTCATTGTTTATAGCATGTTTTTGATGTCTATGGATTAGTATGTTCATTCCATGTTTATTAGATCCTTGACATACATATATAGTATTTGAGACACACATGCTTATATGAACCCATAATTAGTGTTCTCACTTTTGTTTGAGCTATAATGTACATCATGAATCTAATACATGTGAATTCACATAATAATCATATTTTAGTTTTCCATGATGACTTTTATCATGATGATTTTTATATGTGTTTTTGATGCTTCATGTTTTGAATATATGTTTAGATGTTAGTTTTCATTAAGACTAGGAATTATACTTGTACATATAGTGGGCCACAAATAAATCTATATATGTTTGAGCTTGATTGCTTATTTGAACCCATTAGATGTGTTAGTATAGTCTAGTTTTGATGATTCATACATTTCAAACTTGTATTCCATTTTTGGATTTGTTTTATGATTGTGTGTTTCACTTCATGTATATGTTTGTATTGTCAAACTTTAAGATATACATGTATACCCCTTGAGTCATTTGCCTTTCATGCAAATCTATATTTGGACTCAATTGTGTTTAGGGATATGTATGTATACTTCTTGTGTTGACAATTCATACATATACCTTGAAATGAAAATTGCCTTGATGAAAATTTAGCTTATCATGATTTTCATGTTTTTCATGTGTTCAATATTTAACTTCATGTATATGTCTATCTTATCCAAACTATTGACTATACATGAGTATCCTTTTTGAGCCACGTGCCTTCATGCATATATTTTGTGGACTCGTTATGTTTTGGATATGTATGTATACTTTAGTTTGTATTAGACATACATATGCCTTGAAGATTAGATAGTTTTGATGATTTTCGTGTTTTAAAGAATAATTGAGCTTATTGCCTAATTTTCATATTTATGATCTTCATATTTTATTTGTAGACTCACATCTATTGCTTGCTCATGTTTTGTTTTCATGAGTCTTATTTATGCCTAATTGAACTTGAGTGTTTGATATGATGTGAATTTCATGTTTATGAAAAACAATTTTGTTTTATTCTTTGCTTGAAGGATTTCGTGCTAGTTAACAAATTTTCCATTTAACTAGTTGCGGTGTTCTTCATTTTGGTAGTGATTTTCAAACAAAACTACATTTCAAATCTATCTTTGAAAACCCCTACCATCTAAGGGCGGTAGGATGGGAGATCATGTTCATGTATGCCCTAAATTGAAAATCTTTAAAACTTGAATTATGATTGGGTGGTAGATAATATGATGTATACACTTGAACTTATTGTTATGTCAATTGGTATCATTGAACTCTTTCAATTGGTATCATTTTGATCTTCTGTATACTCATATATGTTTTGTATGTATGTATGCTTTAAATTCCAAGTATATCAATTTCTATTGGTATCTATCTTTCATACATATATATGTTTGTGTTTATGCTAGTGCTTGAGTTTCAATTTGTTTAAATTGATTACTTTTAAATTGTTATCAAGACTATGCATGTCTTTAGTTTGTTTTTCATAAAGGGGGAGAAAATTTGATTTTGTACTTCAATTGGTATTTGTACTTCCACTCTTTATGATTAAAAGTTGTTATTTTGAACATATGATTAAAAGTTGTTATTTATATATTTTCAAAAATGAAATATATTCCTACAATTGGTATCAAATTTGTGTTTAGACATTCAAAATTTGTTATGTTTAATTACAATTGGTATCTCAAAAAGTTGTTTAAAGAAAATATTCAAAATTTTGATTTGTAATTCCTATATGCAAGGAGAGCTTAACATCTCTCTTACATATAGATTCATGTTGAGTATATTATAAATTGAGGAGCTTGACAACTCTTCTTTACATGATATACGTGTGTAGGGGGAGCTTCACATCTCCTCTTATGCATTACATAATATGTGTTATGTGAATTGGGGCTTGTCATCCCTTCTTCATGTAATGCATATGTGTAGGGAAGCTAACTTAGCGTCTTCCTCTTCATGAATGTATATAGCATATAACATATATTGATTCTTGTTTATTGGTATCAAGATGCTTCATTGACATATTTTTAATTGATATCATGTTTGTAGTCACCCCTTATTGATTTTGTTTTTTGTTTTAGACAAAAAGGGGGAGAACATTGTTTGCATTGTTTTGATTGACAAAAAGGGGAAGAAAGATTTTTACCCCTCGTTTTATTTATGGTTTTGATTACCCTTTGTTGATGATTGACAAAAAGGGGGAGAAAGATTTATGAAGTTTTATATGCATGCTTATGTTTATGCATATATTATGTTTTAATCTCAAGAATCTCAAGAATACTAAGTTTAATTGATATATAGAGTTTGCTTTGTAATTGGTATCTAGAGCTTATTTTGTTTTGAATATTCCATTTGATATCTAGAACCATTTATTGTTTATGCATACGCATGTTTCATGTTAAACATTCATTGCATATATTTATTGTTTATCCCTATGCATGAGTTAAGGGGGAGCTTCCTTGAAGCTTATCTTTAATCCATGCATATATAACTCCATGAGTTTTGTCATCATCAAAAAGGGGGAGATTGTTGGCCCAATGGCCTTCCACTCTAGTTTTGATGATGATCAACACTCATGTAGTTATGTTTACTAATATTCTTGTGTTTCTAAGTTTCAGATCATTAACAGGATATTAGGTTGGTGATTAGCTTCAACAAGATGATTAGAAGCTATTCATGATGATTCCGGTGCCAAAGCTTAAAGATCATACCTTTGCACTTGGAGAATCACGGAGTTTTGGACCGAGTCCACTTGAAGATGAAGATCGTCAAGAAGACTTAGGTATCTAGTTTTAGAGTTTGTGTTTTAGATCCATATTTGTAAAGCTTAGTTTAGTTGATATGCTCAAGTGCACAAAACACACACGTTTCATGATTTGGTTTTTTGGTTTTCATGAATAATAGATCAAAACAAGTTTACCTTATACCTATGTATATTAGATATGTTCTAGATATACATACATGCTTTAAACTTGCTAGACAAACTTATTTTGACTATCCTATTCATGTTTTGGAAAATTCTAGTTTGATAAAATACAAGTTTTGTTTATGATAAAATTGGCAAGACACAAAAATGAATTGATATGATTGATATATGTCTTGAAATTTTTATCACAAGTTTGGTTATCAAGTAAAATGATAAAAAAGTTTTAGAAAGACATGTTTTTAGAAAAACAGTTTTTATTGTGATTAAACTATTTTTTAGATTTACTGTGAATTTATGGGATTTTTATTGAGTGAAAAGACCTATTTTCAAATCCCGTATCTGTGCAGATCTGCACTGTGCCTGCCAGGCCAGTTCGGTCGACCGGACCGGTCGACCGCACCAAGTGGCCGGTCGACCGGGTCGGTCGACCGATGTGCACAAACGTGCACGCTGGCTACACATTGTAGTCGGTCGACCGGGCCGGTCGACCGAGTTGAGAGTTCAACTCTCAGGATGTTTCGGTCGACCGGGCCGGTCGACCGCTAGTGCCCAACGGTCACTTTTCTGACCGTTGGCGGTCGACCGGGCCGGTCGACCGACGCCTGTCAGAGCTGCCAGCTCAGCTCTAACGGCTAGTTTTCTGTTTGGCCTATATAAACTCCATCTCTTTGGGATTTTGGCCAAGATTTTTAAGAGGAAAAATTCCAGTTTTCTGAAGTGTTTAAAAGAGTTTTAAAAAGTAGTTTTTGGGCTTTAAACTTCTAATCTTTATTGTTTGGGTTTTTGGAAAATCAAAGAGAACTAAGTTTTGGGATTTTGATTTGATCTTTTATTTCTATCATATACAAGAGATTTCCCAAGTAGTTTTTCTTTGTTGCTTGTTTCCAAAAACACTTAGTTTCCACACTTGAGCTATTCATACTATCCTAAACTATTAGGATCTTTGTTTTGTGGAAAAAGAAAGAAAGAGAGAGTTTTGAGGTTGTTGTTGTAGCCTCTAAGTTGTACACCCTTTATTTGTGAATCCCTCTTCGGTAGAGGTGATCGGGTGATTGGTTTGTATCCCTCAAGTGTGAGGTGATTGAGTTTGGTTGTGAGCCTCTTCGGTAGAGGCGTTGTTGGTTGGTTGTTGTATTGGCTACGGCCTTACCCCTCGGTTGTGAGGTGGTTGTTTGAGAGAGGAGTTTGGTACTCCTAGAGTTTGTAAGAAATCCTCTTTGGTAGAGGTTCCCTCGGTGGGAGTTGAGATAGTGGAAATCCTACACGGTGGTGTAGGCGGGGATGTAGAGCAAGGTGCTCGAACCTCGAAACAAATCTTGGTGTTTGCGTTTTGATCCATTGTCTCTCTAACTCTCTCTCATTTATATTGTGCAAAGCATCATACTTCATATCATCATATCATATTTGCTTGTGTTGAGCATAACTCATATTGCCATATCATATTGCTTGTGTTGCCTTGCATTATTTCATATTGTTATATCCTTTATTGCTTGGCTTGATTGCGTGTGCACATTGCTTGGATTGCTTGTGTGTGTGTGCCTAACTTATACTCATCCAACAAGAGCTTCACATAGCACCTCAACCCATTTCAAGGGGAATCAAGGGGAGTTAGTCCAGAGCCTCGAAAGGGGAATTCAGCTACACTTGTTGTATTGTATTAGTTTGTGCATAATTTGCATTAGCTTCCGCATTTAGCGCACTTAGTTTGCATTAAGTTTCTTAGATTAGCACTTATACCTATTCACCCCCCCTCTAGGTGTTTTTCAGTTGAGATATACCACCTTATTGTAAACCTTTCTTTGTGGTTGCTCCCTCTTTGGTAGAGATTGAGGTTGTGGTTTACTCCCTCTTGGTGAGGTGGAGTTGGATTGGTGTTTGTATCCCTCTTCGGTAGAGGTGGATTGTAATTGTATTGCCTCGGTGGAGGTTGTATTGGTTGAGAGAGGAGTTCGATACTCCCGGTTGTATTTGTACAAAATCCTCGATGGAGGTTCCCTCGGTGGGAGTCCTAGGTGGACAAGTTAGTGGATTAGAAATCCTTCTCGGTGAAGGTGGGGACGTAGAGCTCGGTGCTCGAACCTCGAAATACATCTTGTTGTTTGCGTTTGATCCATTGACTCTTAACTCTCTCTCTCTCTTTATTTGTGTTGTGCATTGCATCATTCATATTGTCATATGCTTGTGTTGAGCCTTGCATTGATTCATATTGCCTATATTTATATGCTTGGTTGTGTTTGCTTGTGTGCCTCACTTGTGCTTAACCACGAGAGCTTCATATAGCGCCTCAACTCTTATTCAGAGGAATTAAGGGGGGTTAGTCCAGAGCCCTTCACGGGGAATTCGGCTACACTCGTTGGTTGCACTAAGTGTTGTTGCAAATTAGTTTTAATTTCCGCATTTAGTTCATTAGATTAGCCTTATCACCTATTCACCCCCTCTAAGTGATTTCACAACCTCCCTCGGGTAATCGACCAGTTAGGAGTCGTCTTGGTCTAGGTCAACCTAGTATAGGCTAGGTTTTAATTTTTTTCTTTTTTTTTGTTTGTTGCTTGCTTTTTATTTTTTTATTTGTGATTGTTTGTAAAATGAAATTCAACAATAACAATTTTTTAATCCAAATATGAATCCATATTTCACATTGACCTTATTTGATTTTGATAATTCCAACTGGGCTTTTTATAATATAAACCACAATACACTGGGTTGGACTTATCCAAATCAATACAACACCATACCCCCAATCTTATGACCATAATTTCTAAAATAATTTCAACTCTTCACAGAGTCAATGGGGATTCACATCCCCCGAGTCAAATTTTCAACCACATTGTCCACAATTTTTATAATTTCCACAATATTCATTTTCCGACTTTGCTTTCTATACTCCTTTTCTAGAACCACCATTTGAAGAAAAATCTGAGTTAGAAAAGAGTATAGAAGCCAACCTGCAAGAGGCCGAGCGACAATTTCAAAAAATGTTGTCCTCTCCAATTTCACAATATTTTCAAGAGTCTTACTCAGTCCCACCTCTTCATAATGATCAAACACCATCTTGGAATTGACTGAGAAACTCTTGCTGAGTCGAGCGACAATCTCAAAACTTAATTTTTTGAAAACCAAGATTCCTACACTCTCTTTTTAGAACAACCATTCGAAGAAAAATCTGAGAAGAAAAGAGTATAGAAATCTTGCATGAGACCTCACAATATTCAAAAATCCTTTGCTCAGTCTATTGATAATTAGAAGCAGAACTAAGTCAATTGGTCAACATTCATAGGAATGAAGAAACTCACTCTTATCAACCTTTGACCAATCCAAATATCTCTAACTCTATCAATTTAGACGAGGAATCATGTTGTTTTGGAAACCAAGATTCAATTTCAGCACACCCATTTGAACTTGATCAAACTCTAAAATTTGAAAACCACATTGACACTTTGGCAAATTATCCCTTTCCTGAAATTGAACTTAAAAATCAATATGATCATGAACCTTAACTTGGTAATTCAATTTCACTTCTTCATTCAATATTGACTCCAGTATCTTTGCCTGATTTTAATCCTTTTCCCGATTAAGTATTGGATCCTGTGCCAGTCCATTGTGAAATTGAATCACCAATCATTTATGATCAATAAATTGAACTTGACCAATTTCATACTTTTGAAAGTCCTGTTGATAAATTGATAAGTTCTCATTTTTAAAATTGAACTCAATGAGGAATGTGACTTAGATTCTCAAATTTGTGATTCAATTTAAATTTCTAAATCAATATTGACTCCTATTTTGTTACCCGATTTGAGCAATATTTTAGAGTTAATTTTGATTCCTATACCTATCATTCTTGAACTTGAATCACCAAAAGTCACATTCCATTGTGAGAAAATGAATATGGATTTAAATTTCAATTTCTTGATTTGGACCCGATTCCTGAACCAATTTTGACTCCTGAACCTTTACTTGACTTAAGTCAAATTCTTGCGTCAGTATTAGTTCCCACACTTCCTGATTTCAAATCAATCATTCCATCTTTTCATTCTCCATTTTGGGACAAAGTTGTTGATAAAATTGGCTGTGAAATTATTTTGAAAATTTGAAAATTAGATGGGGTAAATTTATTAATAAAAATTATTTATATATACATCATTTTAGTGGGTTGTATTACAGAGATCTTTGGTGGGTTCCTCTGAACTCACACAACTTAGATTGGGTCGCATTTTGTAGACCAATCAGACCACCACCGGAACTACGACCTTGAGGTGATTTTTCCTTCCCTCTCTATTTATTTCATGCATACATTCATTCACGATGCATTCAGGACAATGCATGAGATAAATATAAAGGAGGGTTTAGTTACGTAGAGTTTTTAGATTTTCTTTATTTTTTATTTTTTTAGGATATTGTTAGAATTTTTCCTTTTTATATAGGAGTTTTTCCTTTCTTTAAAAAACTTTTTGAAATAAGAGACAAATTTTTGATTTATTTTTTTAAAAATTAAGATGATCTTAGAAACTAAGGAAGCCTTAATTATGACATCTTAAACCTAGTCGAAATAATGGATCTTATTTAAGATTATAAACTAAGTAAGATAGATTGGAGAGATAATTTTATTTTGAATTTTTTACCTTAGATAGTATGCACTTCACACTTACACAATTTTTGGGATGGAAACAAAGACCTAAAATGCCATAAAAAATAAATAAAAAGAAAAAAAATGGTATACATGAATAAAAAACACTTATTAAAGCTGGATAACTATGCCTCAAGAAGCATGATTATTCACGCCTAACGGTGGTCATAAGAAACAAATAATCTCCCTTAGTTTTGTGGCCTTATTTACTCGAGTCCTTAAACCCAAGGGATGTTTTCTTATCTGATGCCTTAAGATCATCTGGCTTGGGAGTCACCGGTTAAAGGCTCACTACTCGGGTAAACTAAAAAGCCTAAGAAAACTAAGAGAAGAAAAAAGATATATATATATATATATATATATATATATATATATATATATATATATATATATATATATATATATATATAAATGGCTTGATGGTTAGACTTGAAATCCCAAAAATCTTTACTTTCACAAGTGCATATTATCTAGATTTTATGAAGGATAAAATATTCAATCCAATTTTGAATTCTTACCTTAATTGATGACAATATCTTGCATATAAACTAAGTTTAAGGAAGAATAATTTTTAGTAGACTTATGATGTTAAAATCGTTATATTTTTGCAAAAATATTTTGAAAACTTGTCTTTCTTTCAAAATGCGTTTTCAAAAACACTAACATTTGTTTTCTTTCTTTATGGATGTTGTGGGTGCATTCCACTGAAAACCCTCAGGAGACAAAACTCCTCCTCTAGGGGTAACCTAGAGGTTTAAAGGCTTTTGCACACGCTCAGTGCAATCGCGTCACCTGCGAAAGTGGTGTAATAACATTTGTAGTATAATTTTTTTCTTCTTATTTTCTCGGGACGAGCAAAAAATAAGTGTGGGGGTGTGATTAGTTTATAATTTTGCATTATTATATCGCATTTTTTTATCGATTTATGAATAAAATATCATTTCTAACTGTGTTTTAGTCTACTTTACAGATAATCAAGAGTCTAGGGGTAAAGGAGTAATAAGAGCTTAATTAAACCCATTTTTGGATAATTAAATCTCGATTTCGTGGAAACCAAGCTAGAGAGTTTCTAAAAGATACATTGAATTTAGACGTTGACGGATGTCTAACGAAAATCTGGACCCAAATAATTGAATCTGAGTATATCAGGACGGTCCGCGAAGCGAAGCAAAACCACGCGCGAAAACCAGGTACCTAAGTCCCTGATTTTGTCGCGAAAATGTGGCAATTGCGGCGTTTCCGTGGGATTGTTGGCGAGCTACGCGTTGATTTTCAACGCAACGCGTGGCCTTATCTCGTCTTCTGGAACCTCCTTTTACCCACAAATAGCCCTTCAGAGACCCAAAATGCAAGCAGATTGGGAAAATAGGTTAGGTTTTCTCTCTTTTAGTGTAGGTTAGTGTAGGTATTCTTCTTTTTTTTTCATTTGTATTTTCATTTCGTTTTTAGATCATATATCAGGGCTGAGAGATTCAAAGAGAGAAAGAGAGAGATTGACGTAATAGATGGTGACAATCTATGTAAAGGTGTCTCCTTTCTTCTCCATTGTAATCTTTTCCATCTTCTACGTGATATTTAGCTAATTTTTCTTGCATGGTAATCTAACTAATAACCACTAACCATCTAATCACTTACTTGATAATTCACATAAATCTAATAGCCTCTACAAGGCCTTACTCTTGCAAGAGCCATTGATGGCTCATGATGATGGATTCTAATATTCTAACATTTCTAACATCTAACCCACTAACTTGCAATGTCTTTTTTATTTCATGCTCACCTCTAACCAGTTTTGATAATTTAATAGTAGCTAGCAACTTGTTGTGTGATATGGATGTATTGTTTGAATGTGAAAGAACAAATTTGTCCCATGCTTTGTATCGTCTCTTGAAGCCAAGGATTAGTGATGGTTAAGGATCCATGTGAGGTAGCTATCACTAAAAGGTTAGCATGGTTAGTGGAGAAATTAGTAGTTAGTAGCTATGAGTTTTCTTTATTCTTATTTTAAAAATCAATTTTAAAACCCTTTTATCATTTTCTCATTATTGTTCTCACCAACTTCTTAGTTCATCTTTGTTTCAACTCTTTTTTATTTTCAAAACCATTTCTCTTTTATTTTCACTTCACCGTTTTCATTGCCTTCTCCACGTATCACTTCGAATTTTAGTTTTTTTTCCTTTTTCTTTTTCTCGTTCTTTAACAAAGAAGAACTTTTTAACAACCAATGTGAATAAGAACTGTTAATACTTCTATCGCTTCTCGTCCCTGTGGATTCGATCCGTTGAGCCAATGCTATAACAGAAGTATCGAGAGAATATTAGCACGCATATAATTTCACTGATTTCATAAATACACATTTTCAAGTGCTGGTTTCACCCCGATCATGGATCCTAATCTAAAGGATACAATTAATTCGGGTTTTGAAGATCTTCTTCTCAAAGAGATTAAGGTTTTGCCTCCACTATTTATATGATGGAAAGGCTTTACTTCTTCCAAATGCAACCCATCATATCCCTTTAATTCTTCTCCCCTACGCCAGCCTCCAACCAACTAGTGCTTGTCTCTACTTGGATGTGAGTAGTGATCTGAGCACTCTTGCGACCTCGCTTTAGTTCTCCCCACTGTCAAAAGAAGACATTCTTTTGAGGAGAATCTCTATCGATAGCGAGAGGTATGCTTCTGCTATACATATCAATGATATAGGTTATTAATCGAATGTAGACATGATATTTCTTCACTCTCTCTAAATAGCAAAAGAATGAGAACTACATCAATGACGCATTTTAGAGATTGATTTACAAAAGAATAAAAAAGACTTATTAAAATTGATCAGTTCTCGCTAAGATCACAATAATAATGATTCTTAAATTATAGATCTTCGCCATCCAACTATATCTCAATTCTTAAAGAAAATTCACTCATATTTCATCTATCATTTTTTTCTAATGAAAAGCCGAAGTTCTAGTGTTCTATTTCTCTTTAACCTTCTCAAAGAAATAGAAAGAGATGACATCTTTTTTCAATTGGAAAAGAAAGAGAAAACTAGAAAAAGAGAAATCTTAGATAAAAGTTAACCGATCAGAGCCACAAAGAAATATTTTTTTTATTTATCATATTTACTATCTTTATATTAGGTTTTAGCCTTTAAGAATCAATATCTTATGCTTGTATTTTGTTTCCCTTTGAGAGGGCATTTTCAGCAATGAGTAAAATAAAAAATCAACTCCAGAACCCTATGTGAGTTCAACATTTCAATAATAATTTGATCACATTCATTGAAAACATTGTATTTGATATTGTTAGCAATGATACAATCCTCAAACATTTTTAGAATATGAAACCACTTCAAATTGTCTTGTAATAAATTACTTTTGTAATTGAACTTTATACTAAGAAAATTCGTAGTTGAACTTTTTCGCTTTTGAAAGTAATGAATTTTCTTTGCAATATTTTGTTAGAATTGTGTGGCCCAACACAAATTTTATGCTTCTATTTTGATTAAGGTAATAACTCTTTTGCACAAAGTTATTAGACATTTATTGTTTGACATTGTAAATGGCATTAACTTTAAATAGATATCGTGATGAAGTCTACAAGTTTGGTAGATTATAATTTAGACGAATGAACTTAATAACAGACTTTGAATTGACCATATCTATCATGATGTACTTTGTTACTTTGAGTACATTGTTGGACCTTGATGGAACCGAGTTGTAAGTCAAAACTACTCAGACTATGAGAGACATGATGACTAGTCTCTTTTATGGTCAATATATAATTATCCTAGAGGTCCTTTCATATAAGATTCATGCATTTTGAGTGTTGGCCTTAATATCCTTATTGTCTCACTGCTAGTTGTTGATTCTGACAACTAATCAAGATCAGCGATCTAATTGGCCAGGTCGGTGAAAATCAAGTGGGAGGTTTTCCACCTGATAGAACGTTCCTTAATTATAAAAACACCTTCAATTCCCTTTCTTAGTAAAACCAATTAGACTGTTATTAGTTAGTCTCAATATAATCAATATATTAACAGTAGTAATTATAAAAGTAAATATTCTAGCATGAATACCTTATTCATTATAATAATTGTAACAAGAATGTTAGTTCAAATAAATAGAGAATATATTAGAATTCAATAATTTCACAACCAAAATTTATACAAGATAAATATTTATTAGCAATATTCATGTAAAACTGAACATTAATATAAACAGATAGAGTAACAGAATAAAAACAAAATTTTTGGAGTCAGGTGCACGTAAAGTAAATCTCCTTAAGACAATTACGTCTCCTGCTACGGTGCATACGAGAAATGGATACTGTCTCGCAAGATACAATACTCCTTCACGTGTTCTGCGTAACAGTTTACAAAACCATGTAAGTCAAACAAAAGTTAACATGTACCTTCTACTTGACCGAACGTCGAAACGGACCAAAGGACTAAAAAAATTCTGAAGAGAATTTTTGTTTGAACAGACCTTGTATTCAGAGAAGAAAAGAAAGAAAATGAATTCAGAGTTGTTTTTGGTTATGTCTTTAGAGTGGTACTTTGCCCCTTATATAGAAATCAGAGAAAACCTTTTTGGTTGTAATAGGTACAATCTTTCCAAACAGACACATCTGTTCGATTTGTATAGGCACAATCTTTCTGAACAGACACATCCGTTCGCCAAATAGACACATCCATTTGACCAAAACGGCTCCTCCTCGAGCAGACACATCCATTCGGTGAGAACGAGCAAAACCGTTCCGAATAGACCTGTCCGTTCGTCGAACAGATACATTCATTCGCATACTACTTTCAATGTAGACTAAAGAGTTTTCACTCTTTTTGGTCCCTTTTTAGCTATTGAATTAGACCAATTTTGACTTGAATATCTCATTCATTCAAAAACAGAATTGAATATGTGAATGTACCACGTTCATTGCCAATGAAAGAGAATACATTCCAACCATCTACCGCACATTACGAGTAGTGGGTCCTACCTAAAATTTAGCTCAAATTTTACCAAAAACTCACTTGGTTAATTTCAAGTTTCCAATAATCCCCCATAATTAATAGAGATTCAAGAAAATATGCACACTATGAGACTGACTGTATAGTAAAATACACTTTAGGAAAGAAACTGCATCAGGACAGGTGAACTAGGTCTAGTGAAAGCCTTATTGGACTTACTAGCCAATCAGTGAACTAGGTCTTGAACTGTCGGCTGTTTATGTAAACCAAGTTAATAGGTCTCACACAATAACTTTTCAAAATTAATCTTGTTTCTTGATTGTGTCCATTTCGGTCTTGGACATTCTTGATTTTAGAGAGTGTGTTTAGAAAATCACAACCTTCATAAAGACTCCCAAAGAGCTAACCCAGCTCTACACTCACATAGGTGATCATCCTATTAAAAATAGTCTACTCTACACCACTTATTTTGATAACGAGATATAGGCATCATTAAAAGCGTTAAGCTTATCCTAAGCCCTTTATAGAAAGCACTTGGGTGCATCATAA
This sequence comes from Agave tequilana, assembly GCA_038442645.1. Taxonomy (NCBI): domain Eukaryota; kingdom Viridiplantae; phylum Streptophyta; class Magnoliopsida; order Asparagales; family Asparagaceae; genus Agave; species Agave tequilana. The sequence goes on along the minus strand of JAVJIF010031012.1, from coordinate 98,840 downwards.
GAATTAGTTGGAGTCAAGCTCCTAAGTGCTTATTCGCAGAGTCTATCATATCCAGTTTTTCCTTTAACTTAGTCCGTGAGATCTCTGGTCGCTAAGTGAGATTTTTATTAAGCTGATTCGGTATGGTTAGACTTTTAGCCTCACTCTCCTCGATACGCAATTTATACGCTCTCCACTCAAAACTTTAGTGAACGGATATGTTAAGTTATCTTTTAACCCCACAAAGTCAATTGAAATAACTCTATTTAAGAGCAACTAGCAACGGTGTTATGTCTACGACGGATGTGTCCAGACTTACCGTTATATACAAAGTTTGTGCCCTATATGTCTCTGCTTCATTATTACAGTGAATGCTTATGGAGGGCACTAGTTTAGGCTATAAAGGTATATCCTATAGATTTTGTCAAAGCCATTATACTTCTTCTCCATCCTTATTCAAATCTATAAATTTTGATTCCATTATGGAACAGGCTATGCAAGTTTGTTTGGAGGATTTTCAAGACATCATCGCGCCTCCGAGAGTAAAGATGGATCCATTGGTTGATTTCAATTCTTTAAAATCTACAATCCGATTTGCATCGTTGTACCCTTCAAGTACATGAAGATACTTTTCATATCTCAAGGCATATTTTTTATGATAGATATGTAACCTACTGCTCGTAGTAGGGCAGTTCAATGATCATCACTAGAATTAGTGGTGTATCTGTTCAATTTGCTTACGGTGTAAGCTATATTGAGTCTAGTCTAATTCATTAGACATTCGACGATTTGAGAATACTCCAACTGTCACTTTTCAATTCTTATATTCTTGCAAATGTGAATGTTTAGGAGAGAAAAATTTATATTCCCTTTGATCTCATGTTCCTTGAATCTTTCTATTATCTTGTTCGCATAATGTGATGGAGATAGACTGATTCCATCTAGTATTCTAGTAATTTTAATTCTTAAAATTACATCAGCAACACGCAGATCCTTCATATCAAAGTTATTGGATAACATCCTTTTAGTAGACTTAATAACTTCAATATTAGTAATGAGTATCTACATGTACTCTACATAGAGACATACAATGATATATACATTTCTATTTGCTTTAGTGTAAACACACTTGTCACATTCGTTGATAGTGAATCTTTCCTTGATCATGTCACAATCCAACTTCTCATGCTACTGTTTAGGGGCATGTTTCAGCTTCTTTTCATATTTGTGCTTCTGGGATAAATGTAGCCTCCTTAAATATTTTAAGCTTGCTTTCAAGCGCATATGCTATGAAGTTTGGAGCAAAGGATTTAGAGACTCTCAATTTCATACTCCTTTCTTCTTGGTTCAACTTCTGCATCAATTGTCGGTTCACCCAGTCCTTTGTCCCTGAATGCTGTTTCATGTGTTTTTTTCTCAGAAGTCTTGTTTTCTTTTGTTTGTATTGTTGGCCCAAAGGCCTATCACTCTAGTTTTGATGATAATCAACTCATGTAGTTATAATACTAATGATCTTGTGTTTAATTAGTGACAGATTTATGATCAAGATCTTAGTAGGTGCATAGCTTCAACAAAGGATTTAAAGTCAAGTTTTGGAGCTAGCACGGTTTGATCCAAGAGCCATTGGATCGTGTTTGGACCAAGTCAAGAAGATGAGAAGACTTCAAGTGAAGACTTCAAGAAGATGAAGACTTGTGTCTAAGTTTGTTTTATAAGATTTTATTTTTAGATAAAATGTAAAGGATAGAATAGTTGGTGGATTGCTCAAGTACATATACACACACACACTCTTGATAGTTTTGTTTTTACAAAAGATTTTCTATTTTACAAAATATCATCTTGGTTTTTGGTATTCCAGTTTATATGTTTTAACCAAAACCATGTTTAGGGCTTAATGTCAAAAACATAGATATTTCACCATGTTTGTGTAATGGATCATATCCATACACCATATGCTTTCAAAGTTGTTTAAATATCTTGTTTTTGGATTTGGTGAAGTTTTGGAAAAACAAGTTTTAGAAAAATCAAGTTTGGAAAAATACTGTTTTCATTTGAGCCAATTTTTTCATATTACAAAAATAGTCCAAATTATTTGTAACATGCCTTGATTTTGTGCAAGCATGTTTGTTTATCAAAGTATATTAGTAAAACTATTTTTGTAGATTTTTCAGTATTTTATGGGATTTTATTTCAATCAAAAAGACCAAGTTTTTAATCCTTTAATGTTGTTTCCTGGCTTCAGCCGGTCAACCGGGACGGTCGACCGCAGCTTGAAGTCGGCCGACCGTCACGGTCGACCGACGTGCACAGACGTGCACGCCAGTTCTGGCAGGAGGCCAGTCGACCGTCCAGAGAGCTCTGCTCTCTGGAAAGGCCCCGGCCGACCGGGTGGTCGACCGGACAGAGAGACTTGCTCTCTGTATCCTGGCCTCGATCGACCGACCGGTCGACCGATGGCACAACGGTCTGAAATATGACCGTTGGCCGGTCGACCGGGCGGTCGATCGACTGTTCTGTCAGGCCTCCAACGGCTAGTTTTTCCAGCCCTATAAAATGGGGCATTTGGGGGCTGTTTTGATTAAGATTTTGGAGACTTTTAGAGCCAGTTTTTCCTACTCTTTTAAGAGGTTTTTCTCCATAAAATTTAGAGCCAATACTTCCAATTAAAAGGAGAGTTTTTATCAAGAGTGTTAAAAGTGATTCTTTGAGTTTTCCTCCACAATTTCCATCCTTGTTTTCTCACACACCCACTTGAGCTATCCATTGCTATATCTACCTATAGGGTTTTGTTGTGAGAGTGTTTATTGGTGATCAAAGTGTTTAGATCACTAAGAGATCTTTTCTTGTACTTTGAGGAGGCGGACGTGTGTGTCCGCGGTGTTTTGAGTTCAGGTGCGAACTTGTTGTTTGAGGTGCGGCCTCGGCGAGCCGGTGGGCTTGCGGTGTGTACGGGACTAGAGAGTCCGAGGTATTGTAGGTGTTACGGCACCGACGAGTGATCCGGTGGGATCGATTATAGTGGAAATCCTTCGTGTGTCGAAGGCGGGGATGTAGAGCAAGTGTGCTCGACCTCGAAACAAATCCCTTGTGTTTGCGATTGCTCACTCTCTCTCTCTCTCTCTCTCTCTTTGTCTCTTGTTTATATCTTGCATGCTTTTACTTGTCCTATCTTTACATGCTTGATATATTGTGTGCCCATATTGTATATGCTTGGGTTTGTTTGCTAACACTTGTATTCAACCAAGAGAGCCAACGCGGCACCTAAACCCTTATCTAGGGGAATCTAGAGGAGTTTGTCCAGAGCCCTTCACGGGGAATTCGGCAACACTCTTGTGTTATACGTGGTGTTTAGTTCAAGAGTTTAGTTTAGGTCATAATAGTTTTTACTTCCGCATTATATGGCATTTAGTGACCATTAGATTAGCCATCACCTATTCACCCCCCCTCTAGGTGATCCTACATGTATAGGAAGACATCTTCAAAGTATTAGATGCAGGAATAAATCAGACAGCCAATCAATGTCACCAATTTAATTGGCCAGGTTGGTGAATATTAGGTGGGAGGCTTTCTGTTCAGTAGAACGTTCCTTAATTACAGAATCACCTTTTAATAACCTTTCTTGGTTAAACACCAATTAGATCAGTATTAGTCAGTCTCAATATACAGTAATATTTATGAGCATAAATATTACTGTATAACCCCTGTTTAATGAATATTAGTTCACTTATACAACAATTGGAGTGAGGTACGCATGTAACGAATTTCTTTAAGATAATTACATCCCCCGCTTGGGTGCTGACGGGTTACTGGACGCTGGTCTCCCAAGATACAACACTCATTCACGGTATTTGGATAACTGTAGTTAATTAGTACCTTCATAGGATTTCAATGCAGCAGGATGAAGACAAATTTCAGGAAAAATATTTGCCTTAACTTTGGAGGATTATTCACTGTAGAGAAAGGAGGGATTGAGAATATTCTTAGGAGGTCCCAAATTCAAACAACAATTCTATTTAAGAGTTTGTTGAATTTTTTGAACCCTTCTTTCAGAACTAATCTTTCTTTCAGAACGAATCTCTTTTTAGATTTTTATTCCAAAAATCTGAATTCTGAATTCAGAGGGAAAGGGGAGTAGAGAATCTCTATTTGTTCTTTGCTTTCTGTGTGTGTTTTTAATCAACGGAGAGGAGCGTTATTTATAGCACTCTTGAGAACCGTTTGGAAGGCATAATGGTCCAGTAACAGTTGCGACTGTTCATGTTTGAACCATTGCAACTGTTCTAAACCGGAACCGATCCACGGAGAGGAGCGCTATCTGGGAACCGTTTGGAGGGCATAATGATCCAGGAACAGTTGCAACGGTTCCTGTCTGAACGGTTGTAACTGTTCCAGACAGGAACCACTGCAGTGGTTTCTTCCAATCATTGCAGCGCGCGGATTCGGGTAGTGGAGCGGGTCGAGACCCGCAGTAGCACCAAACCCATGAGGCCCGGTTCAAAAAGAACCGGGCCGGGTTGGATCCGAGCCCACGCCCACACCCACGCCTGGGCCCGGGCCCCGACGCCGGAGCCGGCGGCGCGCTCGCGCACGTGGGCATGGTTTCCCCTCAATGGCGCGCAAAAACTACAAGTACCCAAAGGGCACGCCCTTTGTTCTCATTTTTCTCTATTTATATACTTCAATTGTCCATACCATATCCAATGTGAGACTAAATGCTTTTAGCTACGTTTAGTCCCCTTTACCTTTTGAATTAGGTAAACTTTAAACTTGAATATCTCATTCATTCAAAAATAGAATTAAACGTGTAAATATATCACGTTCATCCCCAATGGAAGGAGAACACACTCCAACCATTATCCGGTTGATTCTATCAACGGGTCTTCCCTTAATTCAGCTCAAAGATTCGTTCATTAATTCTTCGTTTTCCCAACAATCCTCCATAATGAATAGAGATTCAAAGAATTGACACACAAAGAGTCTGACTTTTTAGTGAAAGGTACTTTAGAAAAAGCTGTATCCAGATAGGTGAACTGTTGGCCCAATGTTACAATCACTCGATTTTATGATTTTGATGATAACAAAATATATGTGATTATTTGTACTAATCAAGTTCAAGTGTTTAAGTTTATCTTAGGGTTCTAAGGATTTAAAGAATTTTCTTCCTCTAAAGGAAGGTGTTGAAGACTTAAGAAGACCCAAATACGGGATCAAAGCTCAAAACGCTCAACGTCGCTAATGGAGAAGCCTAGTTGAAGATCTTGTACTCACCTAGAGTCTTGTAAGATATTAGTTTATTAAAGTGTAGAATATAGTAGTAATATTCAAGAAGTTACACACACAAAATATAAGATTTCGAAAAATATAAGTTTTGGTAGTATTGGTAGTTTGCATATTTGATTTTGATATATGTCTCATAATTTCTCCAAAATTTTATAACAAGTTTAGAATATGTATTTCATCACCTATACATTGCTACATTACCTTTAAATCAATACAAAATATTTTTAAATATATTCAAAATTCAAAATCCATACATGAAACTGTTTCAGGCCAGAACGGTCGACTGGACCGTCGACTGATGACCATTTCAGGCCAAAACAATCGACTACCCAATCGATCGGGCCTTTTGCCAGGGGAGTGTACGTTTGTGCATGTTGTGGTCGACCAACCAGTCGATCGCTAACCCTTGCGGTCGACCGATTGGTCGACCGATTGAGAGACCCTAGCTCTCAGTTAGGATCAGTCAACCGACCCGGTCGACCGACAATGTAAGTTTTCATTTTGAACTGCTTGGCGGTTGATCGGAGCCAGGCTCTTTTCTGGATGACCGGCAGGTCGACCGACCGGTCGACCGACATGCTGCTAGATGACCATAACGACTAGTTTTTGAATCTGTTTTGTTTTTAGTGAATTCTAACGGACATTTTTGATTTTCAAATATCTAAACACACACCAAATGACCTGGTATGATTTATAAAAGATATTTATTCATTGCCTATATATATGGGTCATTGGTTTTAATTTTAGAAAAAGAAAATACACAAGTTTACAAGTTTTCAAGTTTGTTTCTAAAGAGAAGTTTTTCTAGTTTTCAATCTCCAAGTTCTTTCTTTCCAAAGCTATTTTCAGTTAGTTTTAAAACTCCTCTATTTTTTCTAACTGAATTTCATTTCTCACTTAACTTCTTGAGCAACACTTCATATTCTACTTTATAGGAAGTTGTAAGAGAGTGTTTGTGATCTTGTTAGATCACCAAGTGCTTTGTAACCTCAATTGACTTTGTGCTATCTCGTGTGTAGAGAGTTGAGTTGGTGGAGTTGTGTACTCCAGTCTTGTGTAAATCAAGTTGTAATTTTTTTTGTGTAAGGTCCCTTTGTGGAAGGTCCCTTTGAGAGGATAGTGAAATTCTTCATAGTGGTGAAGGCGGGGATGTATAGTGGTGGCTCGAACCTCAGAACAAATTTTTTGTGTTTGTGATTATTTGTCTTGCTCTCTATTATTGTTCATTTTTCATATTTGTGTAATTATTCATTTTGCATTCTATAATTACTTTCATTCCATCACTTTCATTACCGGTTTATATTCCTCTCAACAAGGAGGCAATTGAGCACTTCAACTCATTATTTAGAAGAATCAAAGAGAAGAAGTTCTAGAGCCATTCACGGGAAATTCGGCTTCAATTCTTATTTTGAGTGATCGTTTGCATAATTCATCATAAGTAGTTTTAAAATTGTATTTGATTAACAAAACACCTATTCACCCCCTCTCACTAGGTGTATTTCATGTATATGTATGTGTGTGTAAACCGTTTTATAGAAACTAACAGCTAAACAAATTGAAAAAAGATTTGTGATATCAAATTACCTTCCTAAAATCACTCCAATTGTCAAAATTGGACGTCTCATTTGTTCCCTCCCAAGTTAACGCTCAATAATATTTCTTATATTTCTCATAGGATCCCCATCTTAGTTTAAAGAGGTAACAATCTAGAGTAAGGTCAGTTTTTCTTCTTTTTTTTTTTTTTAAGTACAAAGAATGATTAATAAGTTTAAGTCTGTTTCAACTAGGGCTGTGTTTGCTACTTTGCTTTGCAGAAAAATGAAGGAGAGAAAATGAAAACGAAAGTGAAAAAGAAAGAGAAAGAAAAGGAAAAGACATGAAAAGTCATTTTTATGTATGGTTATTAGGAAAGTTCAATAGAAAATTCTAACAAAAAAGTTTGAAAAATATAACCAAAACCCGGAAACTTTGCGAAGGTTACTTGAGGATGAGAGGATTGAAGAGAAAAAGAAGGTTCCCATGTTAATCTCATATTAAAGTGGCCCACATAACCTTGGTATTTGCATTGGATTCCTATTAAGTTTAACTGATATAAAGGATGCCCATATAATTGTCACATTTATATAGTTATTTGGTCACTTGAAAATAGAAAAGATACCATGATGGAAAGGTTTATTTTCAAGGGGTCTTTTTGCAAATGTGCGACCCACTTTTCTCCTCCTATAAAGAAATCAAAATGAACGCTGATTTTTATCGCGTATCGCTCCATCAGAAAAGAATAGAGAAGTTTTGAGAAAGAAAAGGAGAAGAGAAAAGAGGATCAATTTGCTTTAGGGTTTGCAGGATCTTCTTCTTCAATTCATCAAAGGAATCAAGGTCTTCATTCAATCGTCATCAATGGCCTCAGGTATGGTGATTTAAGTATTGCATAATTAGGGTTTTGATTCATTATCTTGAGTTGTATATGATTCTTTGATCCATGGACGTTTTATTCCGCATTATAGATGAATTAAATTCCCAACATTTGGTATCAGAGCCATGGTTAAAGAATCGATACATCTTGGATTTAGGAATTATGAAAAGTTAGGGTTTTGATTAACAATTCATGAAATCCAGATTTTGACCTTTAATTGTAGAATTGAAGAGGATTCTTGGAAACCCTAAAATCATATATACATTCCTCTAATTATGCAATTAATAAGGATCAAATTTAGGATTTTAGAAACCCTAATTTTCCCTAATTTTCCCCGATTTTTCCATAATTTTTGGGATTCGGGCATAATCTGGAACTGCTGTTCGGAAACTGGATCGTGGGCTATTAGTCGACTATAGGGATTGATTAGTCGACTAATAGTCCATCCCGAAAGTTACCCGACTCTCTGTTTCTAACAGGAGTCGACTTGGATTTTTGATTAGTCGACTAGTAAAGTGTATAGTCGACTAACCTTTTGGCCAAGTCGACTAATATTTAACCGAGAGTTTGGATTCTAACAGGAGTCGACTAATAATATTTGTAGTCGACTGATAAAGTTTCTAGTCGACTTGTAATTTTGGCCTAGTCGACTGATAAAATGTGTAGTCGACTAGTCATGTAGGTATAGTCGACTAATCCTTGTTTGCCCTAGTCGACTAGACCTAAACCTGTAGTCGACTTGACTTGACCCAAGTCGACTAATAATACTATGTAGTCGACTAATTGTTGCTTAATTCAATCCTTAATGATTGTTAACACATTTAAGCTATTGTGTTAATATTGATTGATGTTAGGTCAAGTAATGTATTGTAGTATTATGGCATTACACAAATAATAGAATTAGAGAATATTATTGGTTAGTTTGTATTCATAAGGCTTATTGATTTAGTAGTTGCCAAAGTGACCTAGGTTAGTAAACCTTATGAATATACAACTACATAAAAGACATGTTAATGAGGTAGACATTAAAGGCAATAATATTCTCGGTGGCGGTTCTAGTTAGGAGATTGGGACTGGCCCAAAGGAAAGTCCCTTTCGAATAATTATGAACCGGGTAGGATAGTGTAATTTATGCAACCTAGTGGTGTAGAAGTGAATACCCAAAGGTAACATGACTTACTATCTAAGTTGGCATAAATTATATTAGACCTACGTAGGTGATAAAAGTTCTCACCTAAAGAGTGAACACTAGATATGCTTAGGTTTCGCCCAAAGGAGAAATCTGAGTGATATCAATAGTTCATCTTAATTAAATTTAAAGTTATTGTATTGATTCGTGGCCTAATGTGAGCTATGTCCTATTATGTTTCAGTGAACGTCCCCACTTCTCTTCACACACATGCCACTAGCATTCCGGCCTTGGATGGTACAAACTTCTCAGAGTGGTATGAACATGTTCAGTTTACACTGGGTGTCCTAGACCTAGACATGGCCTTAATAGTTGACAAACCTGATGAAGTAACTGCTGAGAGTACAACAGAACAGGTCAGCCATGCCAAAGCTTGGGAGAGGTCTAATAGGCTCAGTCTAATGTTCATAAAGATGACCATAGCTAATAACATCAAGACTTCTCTCCCACATACTACTAGTGCATCGGAACTTTTGTCTGCAGTAAAGGACCGATTTAAGTCAGCAGATAAGTCATTAGCTGGTACCTTAATGGCTGAACTTACCACCATGAAATATGATGGTAATAGAGGAGTTCAGCAACATATTCTGAACATGTCTGACAAGGCTGCTAAGCTAGGATCACTGGGTATGAAGGTTGATGAGTCCTTCTTGGTTCAATTCATCCTCAACTCACTTCCTTCACAGTTTGGGCCATTCAAGATCCACTACAATACTCATAAGGATAAGTGGAACTTGAATGAGCTAACTAGTATGTGTGTTCAAGAGGAGGTGAGACTGAGGCAAGAAGGACAGCACTCAGTGTTGGCAGTGACTCAAGGGGGTATCCATAAGAAAAGTAAATATGGAAGAGGTAAAAGATTTCCATCAAAGAAAGGAAATGACCATGGGGAAAGTAGCCAAGGTCATAGAAAAGCTTTCACTGTCAAATGCTACTTCTGTGGCAGAAAGGGACATGTGAAGAAGGACTGCAACAAGAGGAAAGCTTGGTTCGAAAAGAAAGGTACAAATCTTTCTTTTGTATGTTATGAATCAAATCTTGCTGAAGTTCCTTCTAACACTTGGTGGATTGATTCTGGAGCCACAACTCACATAACTAATTCAATGCAGGGATTCCTTACAACCCGGAAACCGAAGGAAAGTGAGAGATTCATCATTATGGGGAACCGTCTGAAAGTGGAGGTCGAATATGTTGGTACTTATCGACTACTTTTGGAGACAGGTCATCAGATGAATCTTGAGGATACTTTTTATGTACCTTCAATTTCCAGGAACTTAATGTCTGTATCCAAATTAGATGTTTTTGGATATTCTGTTTTATTTAGTTGTGGAAAACTCTCTTTAATGTATAATTCAATGCCGGTTGGGCATGGAATTTTATGTGATGGATTATATAAAATTTCATTGAATGATGAGTTTGCACAATCTTTATTGTCTCTGCATTCGAATGTTGGTATAAAACGTGGCTTAATAAATGAAAAATCCTCTATCTTGTGGCATAGAAGACTGGGGCATATCTCCAGGGATAGAATAATAAGATTAGTGAAGACTGGGATTTTGGATGACCTGAACTTCACTGATTTTGATGTGTGTGTAGATTGTATAAAAGGAAAACAAACTAAACACACTAAGAAAGGTGCCACAAGAAGTAAAGACCTCCTTGAAATAATTCATACAGATATTTGTGGACCTCTTTCCATTCCATGTTTTACTGGAGAGAGATATTTCATTACCTTTATAGATGATCTATCACGGTATGGTTATGTTTATCTAATTAATGAAAAGTCTCAGGCTGTTGACATCCTTGAGGTGTTCATTACAGAAGTCGAGAGACAGTTAGATAGAAAGGTTAAAATCATAAGATCAGATAGAGGTGGTGAATATTATGGTAGATATGATGAGTCAGGACAACATCCTGGCCCATTTGCCAAATTCCTAGAAAAGCGTGGCATTTGTGCTCAATACACGATGCCTGGTACGCCTCAGCAGAACGGTGTTGCTGAAAGGCGAAACCGAACTCTTATGGATATGGTTAGGAGCATGATGAGCTTCTCTAAAGTACCCAATTCATTGTGGAGTGAGGCCTTAAAGACTGCTATGTATATCTTAAACAGGGTTCCTAGTAAGGCAGTCCCAACAACTCCCTTCGAGCTGTGGACTGGTAGGAAACCCAGTTTAAGACATTTACATGTTTGGGTTGTCCAGCAGAGGCCAGAATATATAACCCACAAGAAAAGAAATTAGACTTAAAAACAATATCTGGGTATTTCATTGGTTATCCAGATAAGTCTAAGGGATACAAATTTTATTGCCCTAACCATAGTACAAGAATAGTTGAAACTGGTAATGCCAGATTCCTAGAGAATGGTGAATTTAGTGGGAGTGATGAACCAAGAAAAGTAGATCTTGAAGTTGTAAGGGTAAATATCCCAATTACCTTTCCTTCAAGAGAAATTGTTGTACCTCAGCTTGATCATCAAGTTGAGATTCCAGAACAACAAATTAATGTTGGTTCACCACTCCATGAGGATATTCCCATTGAAAATGTTGTAGAACCACCACAACCGGCAGCTTTGAGAAGATCTCAAAGGAAAAGAAGATCTGCCATTTCAGATGATTATGTGGTATATCTACAGGAATCTGATTTTGATATTGGGGTAAATAAAGATCCAGTTTCGTTTTCACAAGCCATAGAATGCAATGATTCTAGTAAATGGGTTGATGCTATGAAAGATGAGTTAAAATCTATGGACCAAAACCAAGTCTGGGATCTCGTTGAATTGCCTTATAACTGTAAGAAAGTCGGGTGTAAATGGGTCTTTAAGACCAAGCGCGACTCTAAAGGCAATATCGAACGATATAAGGCTAGACTTGTGGCCAAAGGTTTTACTCAGAAAGAAGGCATTGACTATACAGAGACCTTCTCTTCAGTATCTAAGAAGGATTCTCTTAGAATCATTATGGCACTTGTAGCTCATTATGATTTGGAGTTACATCAAATGGATGTGAAAACTGCCTTTCTGAATGGGGATTTGGATGAGGATATCTACATGGAGCAACCTGAAGGGTTCGCAATTAAAGAACAAGAACACTTGGCTTGTAAATTAAAGAAATCTATATATGGACTTAAACAAGCTTCCAGGCAATGGTATATAAAGTTTAATGATACCATTACCTCTTTTGGATTTACAGAAAACACTGTTGATCAGTGTATATATCTAAAGATCAGTGGGAGCAAGTTTATTTTTCTGGTTCTGTATGTAGATGATATCTTATTAGCCAGTAGTGATCTTGGTTTGCTGTATGAAACTAAAAGTTATCTAACCAAGAACTTTCAGATGGTTGATATGGGTGAGGCAAATTATGTTATTGGCATAGAGATCTTCAGGGATAGATCTCGAGGATTGCTAGGATTGTCTCAGAAAGGATATATCAATCGAGTCTTGGAAAGATTCCATATGGAAATGTGTTCAGTTAGTCCTGCACCCATTCAGAAGGGTGACAGATTAAGTGGTAGCCAGTGTCCCAGAAATGACTTAGAAAAGGGTCAATGCAGAAAATTCCGTATGCATCAGCTGTTGGGAGCTTGATGTATGCAAGCACATGTACCAGGCCGGATATCAGTTATGCAGTTGGGATGTTGGGAAGATACCAAAGCAATCCAGGAATGGAGCACTGGAAGTTGGCTAAGAAGGTTATGCGGTATCTTCAGGGGACAAAGGACTATATGCTCACATACAGTAGATCAGACCAGTTGGAGGTGGTCGGCTATTCAGACTCAGATTTTGGTGGTTGCCCAGATAGCAGGAAGTCTACCTCAGGATTTGTTTTCTTGCTAGCAGGTGGGGCAATCTCGTGGAAGAGTGTGAAGCAGTCTCTCATTGCTTCTTCCACGATGGAGGCTGAGTTCATAGCTTGTTTTGAAGCCACAAATCATGCACTATGGTTGAGGAATTTTATCTCAGCACTTGGTGTAGTTGACTCTATTGCCAAGCCGCTGAAGATATATTGTGACAATACAGCAGCCGTATTTTTCTCTAAGAATGGTAAGTACTCTAATGGTTCTAGGCACATAGAACTGAAGTACTTGGTGGTTAGAGAAAGAGTTGAGAAACAGAAGGTGTCAATTGAAAGTATAAGTACCACCTTAATGGTTGCTGATCCATTGACTAAAGGATTACCTCCAAAGACATTTAAGGAACATGTTGTAAGGATGGGTTTTGGGTAATCTGTAAATGTATATATGGTACTTGTGTAATTGACATTGTTGTACAAATAACAGTTTGTTTCTCTATTTCCTGTTATCCAATTGTGTGTACACATATTTTGTATGGATGTATATTAAACAGGAAATGTCTTTACAAGACAATTACAGGGGTCATTATGGTTATGAACTCAATTAGTAAGGGTTATCAATGTTGTGGTACATAGAAGGGAGTATGACGTGGATGTTGTATAACCGCTATGACTCGCATTGATAGTCTAAGCTAATTGCAGTATTACAGTATTACATATTTGGGCTTATCAGTTGTTGTTTTTAAATTGTGCACATGTCAGGTTTTTCTGTATGGAATCCAATGGAGTCAAAATGATTTTGAAAATGAGTCTTTTTCTTTTATTTTGTCTTTTCTAAAGTTTTTTAACCTAATCGGTTAGTGGTCCAAGTGGGAGAATGTTAATCTCATATTAAAGTGGCCCACATAACCTTGGTATTTGCATTGGATTCCTATTAAGTTTAACTGATATAAAGGATGCCCATATAATTGTCACATTTATATAGTTATTTGGTCACTTGAAAATAGAAAAGATACCATGATGGAAAGGTTTATTTTCAAGGGGTCTTTTTGCAAATGTGCGACCCACTTTTCTCCTCCTGTAAAGAAATCAAAATGAACGCTGATTTTTATCGCGTATCGCTCCATCAGAAAAGAATAGAGAAGTTTTGAGAAAAGAAAAGGAGAAGAGAAAAGAGGATCAATTTGCTTTAGGGTTTGCAGGATCTTCTTCTTCAATTCATCAAAGGAATCAAGGTCTTCATTCAATCGTCATCAATGGCCTCAGGTATGGTGATTTAAGTATTGCATAATTAGGGTTTTGATTCATTATCTTGAGTTGTATATGATTCTTTGATCCATGGACGTTTTATTCCGCATTATAGATGAATTAAATTCCAACATTCCATCCTGGAGCATCCTTTCTCTCAATTTTCTTTGGGTTTTTTTTTGTGCAAAAAAGTGTGAGAGAAAATTCTGAAGCACATGTTCTTTCATTTTCTCTCACTTTCATTTTCTTTTTAGTTTTCTCTCAGACCAGAGGAAAAAAATTACTTTCCTAACCATCTTCTTTTGCTTCTCTCTCACTCTCTCAAACCAAACATAGTAGTTACTGCTACGACAGGAAAGGAAGCTCCTGACGCTGCGTAGTGTGGATGAGACCGCAAGATTAGATACAATTAGTAATGACTAAAGCGACACACATTTGCTATGAGCATGGAAAGATCACGTGAACGCCACGCAGGCCCTTATGTGAAGCCATGGGTGAGGGCTGCCTTTCTATCATCTCAAGAGTACTATGTACAGATCTTAGCAGACAATCTATGCATGATCAGCTAGATCAATCAACTTGATCGTTGAATTGCCTCGGCATCTGGCAAACCCATGGGTCACACAAGTCTCAATCTCATTATGTTATCATTTCTATATAACATGATATATGCCAAAAATTTCCTACATAAATCTTTTGCACTAATGTGAATTTCTTTCATATTTAGCATTAAACCAGTTCCTAATTGTCCATTTTGTTTTCACAATTATAGGCTTTTTTTTTTTTTTTTTTTTCAACCATCCGAACATGTATATGCATTGATGCGTGCTCAAACTTTCTTGGCTGTTAGGTCAGAATGTAAAAATCTGAAAATAGCTACATATATATTCATAGAACAGTTCATAGTTTGTTTTACTCTCAAGTAGCCATCAATTTGAAAATTAACTAGAGAAAATCCTGATATCTGTCATTTGCAAACTGAGGACGATGCTTTTGTATGTGCGACTTCAGTTGTATCATCCTGCAAGCTCAACGCCGTGCTCAAAAGTCATATATCTCTCCTTTCCTGTCATATCCCATCTGTAACTACTAGCATTAGAAATCTCTGTCCTTGTTGATTATGGGCCTCACATAGATATCAAGTGTAGAGGTTCTTACGCACATGCATCGGTCCAAATATTAATTCCATTGAGACAATTTGAGTACTTTCTTTGCGTGTATTTGATTGAAATCTTCTCTATTTAAAGGAACCATAGAGATCAGGGATTTCTCACTTCTTGTTGCAGCTAGCTATCCTTCTCAGAGATGGTCTTCGTCAAGCTGCACTGGCACGCTTTTCTGGTGTCTTGCTTCCTTTTGTTCTTGTTGACAGCTCAAGGTAATTAGAGTTATTGTTAGCACAAGAAGAACTAGAAATATGAGGAGGAGGAGTAAGGAGTAAAAACACAAAAATTTCTTTTCTATCAAACTCTTGTTCATTCCTTTCATTCAAGGATGACAACACTATTTATAGACTCCTAATGACTCTTGAGATTCCACACACATTGGAATTCCACACACAATGACTCTTACACTTCCTCACAATGACTCTTGGGATTCCACACACATTGGAATTCCACACACAATGACTCTTAGACTTCCTCACAATGACTCTTGGTAATTACAAACTACATAATGCATTTGACCTCTCATCTCCTTAATTAATATTGTATTGGGAACTCCAAGGGACTTTGTTTGAGTTTATCTTTCAACAAATTCCTCCCTTAAACTCAAACATTTTTCATCCTTCATTCCAATCATCTTCTTGCAATTTTCGAATAGCGCTGTTGGTAGCGGCTTTGTAAAGATATCTGCCACTTGATCACGACTCGCAACGTGACTCAGTCGCACTTTACCTTTCTTCACATGTTCCCGTATGAAATGGAAACGAACATCTATATATTTACTCCTTTCATGGTGCACCGGATTCTTTGCCAACTCAATTGCTGATTTGTTGTCAACTCGTATTACGGTCGCTTCGTTTTGCTGGAGTTTTAGCTCACATAGCAAATTTCTCAGCCAGATTGCGTGACACACGCACCATGATGCTGCCACATATTCTGCTTCGCATGTTGATAAGGTTACTATTGGCTGCTTCTTTGAGACCCATGTGAAAGCTGTGTCTCCCATATAAAACACATATCCCGATGTGCTTTTTCGATCATCTATATCTCCGCACCAATCACTGTCGGAGTAACCCTCCAGTTTGTATTCATGTGTCTCCGAGTAGAATAACCCGAGTGATACAGTTCCTCGAATGTATCAAAGAATCCTCTTGATAGCCTTCAAATGTGAGTATTTCGGTTCCTCCATGAACCGACTCACTATCCCGACACTATATGCAATGTCAGGCCTTGTGCATGTGAGATACCGTAGGCTCCCAACTAAGCTCCGGTATTTGTTTGCATCCACTCGATCTCCTTCATCAAATTTTGAGAGTTTCGCACCAAGTTCCATCGGTGTTGCTACCGGGTTGCAATCTTCCATCTTGTTTTTCTTCAAAATGTCTTTTGCATACGCCTCTTGGGACACAAATATTCCCGATTTTCCTTGCTTAACCTCAAGACCAAGAAAATACTTCATCAGCCCCAAATCTGTCATCTCGAACTCCCGAGTCATCGCTTCTTTGAAGTCTTTTATCTTCTCCTCATTATTCCCCATGAATATGAGATCATCAACATAAAGAGCAACAAACAGCAAGTTACCTTTTTTCTTCTTCACGTATAATGCATGCTCATGAGGACATTGCATGAACCTGTTCCCTTTGAGATAGGTGTCGATTCGGGTATTCCATGCTCGCGGCGCTTGCTTCAGCCCATATAGCGCCTTCTTTAACTTCAACACTTTTTTCTCCTTCCCGGCTTTCATGTATCCAGGAGGTTGCTCCACATATACTTCTTCTTCAAGTACACCATTTAAAAATGCTGACTTCACGTCCATTTGATAGATTGGCCACTTGAATAGTGCTGCTTGGGATATAAGAAGCCGAATTGTCTCCATCCTCGCGACTGGAGCAAAGACTTCATCATAATCAATCCCAGCCTTTTGTCTATAGCCTTTTGCTACTAGACGTGCCTTATATCTTTCTATCTCACCTTGGGCATTCATCTTTTTCTTATACACCCATTTTACTCCTATGGGTTGATGTCCTTTCGGCAGCTCCACCAACTCCCAAGTTTCATTTCTTTCAATAGCACTTATTTCTTCATCCATCGCGGCTTGCCATTTCTTATCTCTCACTGCTTCTTCAAAAGTGATATTCTCAGCATCCGCTAGAAGACATACCAAGTGTACTTCGCTTGTTGTCTCGTATAGATCTTGCAAGCTTCGCATCTTCGGTTGTCTTGGTTCTTCTTCATCATCAGATGTCGGAGGGCTTGTCTGTTTGATTATCGGTGCAGAGGTTGATTCTTCTATTTCTTCCTCCTACGTTACCTCTTTTTTGTTGTTCCAATCCCATGCGTTTTCTTCATTCACTTGCACATCTCGGCTTACAACCACTTTTTCTTCGATCGGGTCGAATAACTTGAAAGCTTTTGTCTTCTCGTCATACCCGATGAACACGTACTTCTTACTCTTGTCATCTAGCTTGGTTCTTCTTTGATCCGGTACGTGCGCATAGGCCACACTACCGAATACTCTCAAATGTGATACGGTTGGTTTTCGTCCGCTCCAAGCTTCCTGGGGTGTTTGATCTCCCATCTTCGCATGTGGGCACCGATTTTGCACATACACAGCACATTGCACCGCTTCTGCCCAAAATTCTTTTGGCATGTTTTTGCTCTTCAACATCGACCAAGCCATATCAAGAATAGTCCGGTTTTTCCTCTCGGCCACACCATTTTGCTGAGGTGAGTATGGTGCAGTCAAGAATCTTCTGATTCCTTATTCCTCGCAGTAGCTTTTGAAAGCAGTTGACATGTACTCTCCGCCTCTGTCCGATCGTAAGGCCTTGATATAAAGACCAGTTGTCTTCTCTACTTGCATCTTGAATTTCTTGAACACCTCGAGTGCCTCGGACTTTTCTTTCATGAAGTAAACCCAAGTCTTCCTTGTGTAGTCGTCAATGAAGGTGATAAAGTACCTCTTCTCACTGAATGACTTAGGTGTGATCGGGCCACATATATCGGTATGTACCAACTCGAGAGAACTCCTTGCACGATATTCCGCCCTTTTCTGAAAAGTGTTCCTTGTTTGCTTGCTAAGTACACACCCTTCGCAAAATTTCTTGGTGTAGTCCATATCTGGTAACCCGTGGACCATATGCTTCTTTGCTAATTCTGTTAGGCCACCATAATGTAAGTGTCCGAACCGCAAGTGCCACAATGAGACTTTGTCATCCATGTTGACTTGCAAGAACCTTTCTCGCACACTTCTCAAGTTGAGTTTGAACATCCGATTCTTGGCCATCTCCACTCGTGCAAGTAACCGGCCTCCTTTGTCTTTCAAGTGTAACATTCGATCTTTCATGAAGATCGAATATCCCTTCTCTAATAGTTGGCCCATGCTAAGGAGATTATTTTCATGTCAGGCACATAGTAGACATTCTCAATTGTCCCTTCTTTGCCATCCTTTTGAGAAAAGCGTATTTTTCCTCGGCCTTTGACTTGAACCTTTGACGCATCTCCAAATGACACGTGCCCATCTTCTATCTCTTGGATCTCCATAAAGAGATGTTTGTGCCCACTCATGTGATTACTAGCGCCTGTATCGAGATACCAGACCGAGTCGCTATCAGGAATAATGTCTTTATAGGCCATCATGAGAACACCATCGTCTCTTATCTTCTCTTCCGTGACTAGTTTCGCATTTTCCTCTATCTTTTTGTCAGAGTAGCACTCTTTTGCGTAGTGGCCATATTTGCCGCATTTGTAGCACTGGACATTTTGACGATTTGACCGGCTGCCTCTACCATGACCGCGTCCTTGACTATGCCAATTTTGTTGGCTTGGCTGGTCCTTTTCTTTCGAGTTGTCTTCGTGTCCGCAGCCTCTACCGTGACCACGACCTCCACGGTCGCGTCCTCGACCACGCCAGTTTTGCTGGGCATACATCGTCTTGTCCTCCTTGATAGTTGCCTTAGATTGTAAGGCCTCTTCGAGCAGATCTTGTTTCTTCTTCTTCCGTTGCTCATGCGCCTCGAGAGAACCGGCGAGATCATCTATGGTCATCTCCTCCAGATTCTTCGACTCCTCAATTGCGCATACAACATTTTCGAAATTCTCGGTCAATGACCGCAGAATCTTCTCCACGACCCTTGAATCGGTTATGGTTTCTCCATTGCGTTTGAGTTGATTTACCACCGTGTAACACCCGCTCCCAGAATACGTACTTAGTTCGTATTTAGATTTTTCGATCGTATTTTTCGATTTACTTCCTGTATTTGTTTTGCTTTATGAATTATTTATTCGATTGTTTTGTCTTGGATTGGGATTCGTGGACTCAGAGTCTGCCCTAGTCTGAACCGAGGACCCGATCCTAGTGAATTGCTCGATTTGGTGTTTTCGTTATTCCAATTTGACCGATTTCAGTTTTAAATATCACTTTCCAATATTTTAGATTTTCTATGATTTTCTGGAATTTTCCTGAATTAAGTTGAAAGTCTTCAAAACCGGTGTCGACCATTACCGCTGACCGATTCCCAGATTTTAATTTACAAACGGAGTTGAATTTCAAGAAACGGCTTTCCCATAACTTCTTAAAATTATATTTTCTATTTAAATACTTTTTCTGAGAATTTTCCGATTTTATCGAAATCCGGCCAATCCGGTGTAGACCGAGATTGACGGTTGACTTCAGGATTTTTATTTTGAAAATGGGATTTTATTTCTGGAAACTGATTTCACCAAAAATCTTTTTATAATGTTTATTATTTTTGAGAATTTTTGGGAAGCTTTCTGAGTTACTCCATTTTTCGGGCTTTTCTGGAGTTTCCGGTGTTTTCCCCGAATACCGGAATCTATCCAGATATTATATTTATTTATTTTTCTCTCTCCCTCCTCAGACGCGAGAATCCTCAGTCCCGGATCTGATCTTAAATGCGGAGATTCCATTTCTATCTGCATTTAATGCACTGCTAATCAATTCCAATCAAGTCAAATCTAACTTTTGTCCTTTTGTTAAACGCAACCTTATTAGTCGACTATCCCTTTCTCTATAGTCGACTAACTCCTTTATAAGTCGACTACTTGCCTCTCCCTAGTCGACTAACTTTGGCTGTCTGCTGTGGTTAATTACTTCTTTGAATATGGACCTCTCTCTAGCTCTCACGTTCTCTCTCCTCCCTCTCTTTCCTTTCTCTCTCTTGATTTCCTCCTCTCTCTATCACTTTTCTCTAACGCGTTGACGCGTTGATTCCCTGGATTTCGGATCGAGGATTTCATTATGTCTTCTAAAGACTTAGGCGAGTGTTCTCACTCTCGCCTTCATGTATTTTATTCCATATGCATTCTGTATTGGGCTGAATCCCTGTATTTGTGTATGGCCGAGTGCCAATGTCTGGACATGTATTGCTCTGTGACGAATGCCTGTATTATGGTAGTTAATTCTTGTTCATGTGGTACTAACATTGCAGGTCTCTCAGTCTTTAACCTCCGGTCACTCACTATCTCGAAAGAGAGGTGATTGGGACCGTCAGGTTTCTCAGTACAGCCTCCGGTCACTCACTATCTCGAAAGGAAAGTGATTGGGACCGTCAGGTCTTTCAGCTCCGCCTGGTTATCATGATCAGCGTTCAGCGCTTTACCACTAGATTCGTCTAGGCGAGTTGCTGCCGGATTTACCGCTCGCACTTCGGCCGAGTCGTCCCGGTAACCTCGCCAGACGCTCTAGTGTTAAATACTGGTTGCTGTCTGTACTACCAGCTTGCTCAGCTCCGCTTGATTGTGCTCAGTTACTACTCTATCATCATGCCATGTATTTACCTGATATGTTAACACTTGTCATGCCATTACTTCATGCCTGTCATTTACATGCTACTATTTAACACATGTATATCACCTGACAACTGATTTGTTATCACCTGACATCAGACATGCTACTGCTTGGCAAGACCTCTTGTTATGACTTGACTTGCCACCAGACTAATATCAATCTCTTGACATGACTTGTCACCTGCCAATATCATCCTCCTGTCATGGTATCACTTGACACCCAGCATGATATACTTGACCTTGTGATTATCACATTTACGGGAATCCTGTATTGCATACAGTGACCTGTTATCCTGAATGGAACTAAGTGCCACATGGAACAAAGTGCCACACCACATACGTGGTGGGGGACACCTCTTGAATCTGTGGGGGCCACCTCTAGAATCCATTTCCCTCAGAGCAAAGTGCCACATGGAACAAAGTGCCACACCACATATGTGGTGGGGGCCACCTCTTGAATCTGTGGGGGCCACCTCTTGAATCTGTAGGGCCATCTCTTGTTATAACCTGTTATATTCCTACTCATCCCGTAATCTGATAATCTTGTTAACAAGCTATAAAAAGGACCAACTTGCATCGGGTCGGGGGAAACTTGCGGCTATCAATATGTGTTCGTGTTTACAGTGGTACTAGGCATGTTGTGCAACTAAAACTTCCGGTCTGACCTGTGGGCCTCCAGGGGACCGAGGGGAGTGCTGGCTCCCTCCTTCCTGGTACCATCATGATAAGGGCATACATATGTCCCTCCTGTTAGCCTTGCGGCAGGTTCCGTCACCAAGCAGCGGAACAATCCTGGGCCGTGGTCCCGGGTATGTACGGGACCCACTGTAAACATAGTTCGTTGATACCCCCGCTGGTTTCCAATAACAACCTTGCTTTACTCAGATATGGATATATGTGTGCTGGGACGCTAGTTCACATATCTAGATATCAGGGTAATACGAGTAATAATAATAATAAAGTGTCAAGATGATAACCTGCTCTTTAAGTTGTAAGTAGAAGTATGTGGAATGGGACGCATACTGAAGCCTGCAGCTTAAACGGCTATGAATCTGTGATATGCCTTACCATATTTGCTTGTCCGGGATTTTACTTCGGATTTTCGGCTTTATGAGTATTATAGTATTAACTGCTCATGCTCTGCTTTATCCTTGTATCCACCTGCCTCCTGTTCATTATCTTATCATGCCCTGAGTACAGTCGGGTTGTATGTGCTTGGATTATGGTGACATAAGATAAAGGTATATAGATGAGGGTTTCCTTATTTGGATTATTCCTTCGACGTACTAGTCTTATGGAGCTGTGATCTGAAACCATGCAATCAGAATTACTCATACTCGATTTTATATCGGATTTCCTGTTTTATGATGATTATGTTATACCTGTTCATACCTGCTATACCTGTATACACACTTGTGCTCACCCTTGCTCGCCACTTGGCTTTTGCTTCACCACTCGCCTGGGGAGTTTCATCTGACTCCCCTGGATCCTCATGTCCAGGTCATGGAGCTTGGAGCGTGTGGATTCCCTTAGTTGCTGATCAGAGTGGCGCAGCTGAAGCATGGATCCCCAGCAGACCGTCTGAAGCTCTATCCTTCCAGGCCCCCTGTGAGCCTCTCGAGTTTTCCTTTTGTAAACTCGTGAGTGCCTTGTGTACTGTTCATACTTGTACATCTTTTGTAATCCCGCAATTGCGCATATCGGTGATGTAATATTATTGTAATATTGGATCACCTCTGGTGATAACTTTGTAATTGTACTCATGTGTTGGAATGTATAATGCACCACTTGCTTCCGTACTCTGATTCTTGCCGTACTGATGCTTAGCGTATATACGTGAGGGTATTTCTGACCTGCGTATATACGTTGCAGTAACGTCTCCGTACCCGCCGGATCGGGGCGTTACAGGATGGTATCAGAGCTTAGGCTCTCACATCCTCAGTACGTCCAGACGGCAAATTAATGGTAAAGAAATTTGCAACTGGAATGCATGAGTCCTGGTTATACACTCCAACTACAAATATAGAGTTATCTATTCTTTCTTGATCATCTTTCCTTTGATTCCTAGTCCCTTCCATATATCCACTGTTTTGGTTTTTCGTAGCCTTTATACCAACTTAAGATATGAATAGACTAGAGAGGTAGTGGCTGGTTCTGAATGAAGCTATTATATGATCTCTTCGGCCAACTCTATGAAGCTCGGTATTCTCAGGATTGATCCATGATTGGGTTATCTTTCAGAAGTTGGTATCCGGATTTCTCTACGACTCTTATATGTTCTTGGCTATATCATTCAGAGTGATCGATGCCTGGCCTTCGGAATTCTTAAATTATCGGTCTTCTTTATTTATGGTCAGTATTATTTGGCATCGTTCAAGGATTTATACAGCCGGAAGTGCAGAGGATGTCTATATTCAAATTATTGCTCAGTCGACTTGAGAGCCCTACCTATAGTGCTTCATATCTTGATTGGTATAATTCCGCCCTTGTCCTCTTTGTGTTCAATTACCCCTTATCGAAATTGCGAGGACGCAATTTTTTGTAAGGTGGATGGATTGTAACACCCCGCTCCCAGAATACGTACTTAGTTGCGTATTTAGATTTTTCGATCGTATTTTTCGATTTACTTCCTGTATTTGTTTTGCTTTATGAATTATTTATTCGATTGTTTTGTCTTGGATTGGGATTCGTGGACTCAGAGTCTGCCCTAGTCTGAACCGAGGACCCGATCCTAGTGAATTGCTCGATTTGGTGTTTTCGTTATTCCGATTTGACCGATTTCAGTTTTAAACATCACTTTCCAATATTTTAGATTTTCTATGATTTTCTGGAATTTTCCTGAATTAAGTTGAAAGTCTTCAAAACCGGTGTCGACCAGTACCGCTGACCGATTCCCGGATTTTTAATTTACAAACGGAGTTGAATTTCAAGAAACGGCTTTCCCATAACTTCTTAAAATTATATTTTCTATCTAAATACTTTTTCTGAGAATTTTCCGATTTTATCAAAATCCGGCCAATCCGGTGTAGACCGAGATTGACGGTTGACTTCAGGATTTTTATTTTGAAAATGAGATTTTATTTCTGAAAACTGATTTCACCAAAAATCTTTTTATAATATTTATTATTTTGAGAATTTTTGGGAAGCTTTCCGAGTTACTCATTTTTCGGGCTTTTCTGGAGTTTCCGGTGTTTTCCCCGAATACCGGAATCTATCCAGATATTATATTTATTTATTTTTCTCTCTCTCTCCTCAGACGCGAGAATCCTCAGTCCCGGATCAGATCTTAAATGCGGAGATTCCATTTCTATCTGCATTTAATGCACTGCTAATCAATTCCAATCAAGTCAAATCTAACTTTTGTCCTTTTGTTAAACGCAACCTTATTAGTCGACTATCCCTTTCTCTATAGTCGACTAACTCCTTTATAAGTCGACTACTTACCTCTCCCTAGTCGACTAACTTTGGCTGTCTGCTGTGGTTAATTACTTCTTTGAATATAGACCTCTCCTCTAGCTCTCACGTTCTCTCTCCTCCCTCTCTTTCCTTTCTCTCTCTTGATTTCCTCCTCTCTCTATCACTTTTCTCTAACGCGTTGACGCGTTGATTCCCTGGATTCCGGATCGAGGATTTCACTATGTCTTCTAAAGACTTAGGCGAGTGTTCTCGCTCTCGCCTTCATGTATTTTATTCCATATGCATTCTGCATTGGGCTGAATCCCTGTATTTGTGTATGGCCGAGTGCCAATGTCTGGACATGTATTGCTCTGTGACGAATGCCTGTATTATGGTAGTTAATTCTTGTTCATGTGGTACTAACATTGCAGGTCTCTCAGTCTTTAACCTCCGGTCACTCACTATCTCGAAAGAGAGGTGATTGGGACCGTCAGGTTTCTCAGTACAGCCTCCGGTCACTCACTATCTCGAAAGGGAAGTGATTGGGACCGTCAGGTCTTTCAGCTCCGCCTGGTTATCATGATCAGCGTTCAGCGCTTTACCACTAGATTCGTCTAGGCGAGTTGCTGCCGGATTTACCGCTCGCACTTCGGCCGAGTCGTCCCGGTAACCTCGCCAGACGCTCCAGTGTTAAATACTGGTTGCTGTCTGTACTACCAGCTTGCTCAGCTCCGCTTGATTGTGCTCAGTTACTACTCTATCATCATGTCATGTATTTACCTGATATGTTAACACTTGTCATGCCATTACTTCATGCCTGTCATTTACATGCTACTATTTAACACATGTATATCACCTGACAACTGATTTGTTATCACCTGACATCAGACATGCTACTGCTTGGCAAGACCTCTTGTATGACTTGACTTGCCACCAGACTAATATCAATCTCTTGACATGACTTGTCACCTGCCAATATCATCCTCCTGTCATGCTATCACTTGACACCCAGCATGATATACTTGACCTTGTGATTATCACGTTTACGGGAATCCTATCTTGTTATCCTGTATTGCATACAGTGACCTGTTATCCTGAATGGAACTAAGTGCTACATGGAACAAAGTGCCACACCACATACGTGGTGGGGGCCACCTCTTGAATCTGTGGGGGCCACCTCTAGAATCCATTTCCCTCAGAGCAAAGTGCCACATGGAACAAAGTGCCACACCACATACGTGGTGGGGGCCACCTCTTGAATCTGTGGGGGCCACCTCTTGAATCTGTAGGGCCATCTCCTGTTATAACCTGTTATATTCCTACTCATTCCCGTAATCTGATAATCTTGTTAACAAGCTATAAAAAGGACCAACTTGCATCGGGTCGGGGGAAACTTGCGGCTATCAATATGTGTTCGTGTTTACAGTGGTACTAGGCATGTTGTGCAACTAAAACTTCCGGTCTGACCTGTGGGCCTCCAGGGGACCGAGGGGAGTGCTGGCTCCCTCCTTCCTGGTACCATCATGATAAGGGCATACATATGTCCCTCCTGTTAGCCTTGCGGCAGGTTCCGTCACCAAGCAGCGGAACAATCCTGGGCCGTGGTCCCGGGTATATACGGGACCCACTGTAAACATAGTTCGTTGATTCCCCCGCTGGTTTCCAATAACAACCTTGCTTTACTCAGATATGGATATATGTGTGCTGGGACGCTAGTTCACATATCTAGATATCAGGGTAATACGAGTAATAATAATAATAAAGTGTCAAGATGATAACCTGCTCTTTAAGTTGTAAGTAGAAGTATGTGGAATGGGACGCATACTGAAGCCTGCAGCTTAAACAGCTATGAATCTGTGATATGCCTTACCATATTTGCTTGTCCGGGATTTTACTTCGGATTTTCGGCTTTATGAGTATTATAGTATTAACTGCTCATGCTCTGCTTTATCCCTTGTATCCACCTGCCTCCTGTTCATTATCTTATCATGCCCTGAGTACAGTCGGGTTGTATGTGCTTGGATTATGGTGACATAAGATAAAGGTATATAGATGAGGGTTTCCTTATTTGGATTATTCCTTCGACGTACTAGTCTTATGGAGCTGTGATCTGAAACCATGCAATCAGAATTACTCATACTCGGTTTTATATCGGATTTCCTGTTTATGATGATTATGTTATACCTGTTCATACCTGCTATACCTGTATACACACTTGTGCTCACCCTTGCTCGTCACTTGGCTTTTGCTTCACCACTCGCCTGGGGAGTTTCATCTGACTCCCCTGGATCCTCATGTCCAGGTCATGGAGCTTGGAGCGTGTGGATTCCCTTAGTTGCTGATCAGAGTGGCGCAGCTGAAGCATGGATCCCCAGCAGACCGTCTGAAGCTCTATCCTTCCAGGCCCCCTGTGAGCCTCTCGAGTTTTCCTTTTGTAAACTCGTGAGTGCCTTGTGTACTGTTCATACTTGTACATCTTTTGTAATCCCGCAATTGCGCATATCGGTGATGTAATATTATTGTAATATTGGATCACCTCTGGTGATAACTTTGTAATTGTACTCATGTGTTGGAATGTATAATGCACCACTTGCTTCCGTACTCTGATTCTTGCCTGTACTGATGCTTAGCGTATATACGTGAGGGTATTTCTGACCTGCGTATATACGTTGCAGTAACGTCTCCGTACCCGCCGGATCGGGGCGTTACACACCGTTTTACACGCGTGATGTAGTCAGATACTCCTTCTGACTCCTTCATTTTCATGGCCTCCAATTCACCTCGTAGAGTTTGAAGCCGCACTTGTTTAACACGGTCGGCGCCTTTGAAGACTTTTTGCAAAATCTCCCATGCCTCCTTCGAAGTTGCCGCACTAGCATTCTTCTCGAACCCCGACTCATCTACCGCTTGGAATAAGAAGTAGAGAGCGGTCTTGTCTTTCGTGCGCGTTTCTTTCAACGCCTTTAACTGATTCGGTGTCATGTTATCAGTAGTAGCCGGCTCTGTGTAGCCATTCTCAACTACTTCCCACGCGTCTTGTGCACCAAGCGACACCCGCATCTGAATGCTCCAATTGTCATAGTTCGTCTTTGTGAGGCGTGGTAGCGGCATCTGCCCCAGCGGTGTAGGCTTTTGTCCCAGCGGTGTACTCCCGGAATTTGCCATGGCTGTCACCGACGGTCTTAACCTTCAGCACTTGTCTTCGCTTTCGGTACTTAGTTTCGCCTTCGCACTTAACTTTGCCTTCGGCAACTTGTCTTCGCCTTTGCCTTTAGCACTTGTACTCGCCTTCGCCTTCAGCACTTGTACGAAGTGGTAGGGGCGGTCTTCTCCAAGCTTCAAGCTTCAAGCTTCACAATGGGATCACCTCCCAAAGAGCTTGAAGCTTCACAATGGGAATCACCTCCCAAAGAAGCTTCAAGCTTCACCTTGCTTCAAGCTTCAAGCTTCACAATGGGAATCACCTCCCAAAGAAGCTTCAAGCTTCACCTTGGCTCTGATACCAATTTGTTAGCACAAGAAGAACTAGAAATATGAGGAGGAGGAGTAAGGAGCAAGAACACAAAAATTTCTTTTCTATCAAACTCTTGCTCATTCCTTTCATTCAAGGATGACAACACTATTTATAGACTCCTAATGACTCTTGATATTCCACACACATTGGAATTCTACACACAATTACTCTTAGACTTCCTCACAATGACTCTTGGGATTCCACACACATTGGAATTCCACACACAATGACTCTTAGACTTCCTCACAATGACTCTTGGTAATTACAAACTACATAATGCATTTGACCTCTCATCTCCTTAATTAATATTGTATTGGGAACTCCAAGGGACTTTGTTTGAGTTTATCTTTCAACAGTTATATGAAAATAAAAGAATTTCCTTTTCCCTTTTTTTTCCTGCCCAAACATCTTGTGATCATAAAATGTCTCGTGCAAATGCAATTTAGTGCATGCAGGAAGAGAACTGACTACCCAAGGTAGAGTACATGCTAAGAAGATTCGTAGTGAAGCTCATCAAGGAAATGATGTAGAATTTCCCATGGGTGATAGCGTGGACACAATGGACTATAAACCTCCGAAGAATAAATCACCCATCCACGACCGATGAGAAGAGGTCGCCGAGGAATAGTACCTATATGTTGCCACCTCCACTTCTATGTATCCAGGATTCAGATAAACTTATTATGCATGAGAACAACGAATTGTGGTCTATAGGGCGTACTACTGCACAGCAGTTTCAAGTTAGATCTTTCTAAAATGTCAGTCATTCTATCAACATACAATATCCTTTGTACTCAGCCATATCCAGGGCAGAGCTGGTTGGATTGTAGTCAGTGTACATGTGTTAATAGCTATACGTGCATGGTTTCCATAGTATAACTTGTTCCATAACATAGATGCATGTTATCTGTATACATGTGCTTCTTGCAGTGGATAAATACACATATTTGTCATGTTTGATGTCTCTGCGCATGCGCGCAAGCGCACACCCACACATGTTTGAAGGCGTTAAAATGATGAACAATCGAATTATATACTTCAGTATAGGCTAGAGATAGATACTATGGATTCCAAGAAAGAGAAGAAAAGTATTCAGAAAATTTATACTCACATGACCATATTATGGTATATCTTAGTATATTAAGTACTGAGACTTGAAGGCTGATCAACGTACGTTCAGTCTCCGTCCTCATTTTGAGGGACTTCTTGGGGCTTTTCTACATCATTCTATTCTTCTTTCTATTTTAGTTTTTGTAAACTATTTAATAGAAGAAGAAACTCCGATTGATGATTATTAGAGTGCCAGGAATATATATTATAGGTAAGAGTATTCTCGTAGTTTGTTATTATTCTGCATCTATATGTAGATTACTTACCCTAAATGGTACAGCCTCATGTTTATGTATAGATGAAGAATAATAACAAACTACAATAATACTCTTACTTGATATATACTCTAGTACTTCCCTTAAACTGGATCAGATGTCATTCATATCCAAGTTGTTACAAAACAAAGCTTTCATTAAAAAAAAAAAATTGGAAACAAAATGAATGTTGAAACTATTGAAAACAAATACTGAATTGCTATGTAATATGCTAAAATGTTGAATCATCGATCTCTCTATCGAAGTTGCAAACCAAATCAAGTCTAATATGAGTCAAAACCAAACAATATGATCAAACAAAACCCATCAACATGTCTGAAACACCTAAAAACCTTGAAATCGACATTTAATTCACCCAAATCAGCCTTTAGTTCTATGATTTATGGGAAATAAATTCCAAACGACAAATCAACAAAATTCCAGGTTGACAGAATTGTTCATGGATAGTACAAATGGTACAGACGTGATACTATTCACGCGAATAGTAACTATTTTTTCCCCCCAAATATGAATTTAGATCACATTAAATTTGAAGAAGAAAAAGAAGAAGAGAAGGAAAAAAAGATAAGAAGAAGATGTCGATGATGATGCTCGTGATAGTGGTGATGTTGGAAGTTGATGGATGATGATGAAGGCGCTAGTGTGATGAAGGAGGGATCTCATGATACCTAAAAGCATCATTCTGCTGCTATGTTAAGTGCTAGGAGTAGATGCTTACCTTAGATTTGAGTGACCTCTTCTTTATATAGATAAAGAATAATAGCAAATTGCAAGAATACCCTTACTTATTACATAATCTAATAATGATTATGGCTCATTTGACGCTTTTGCCTTCTAATGTTGAACCTGTTGGATTTAGGGGTGCCACCAGATGCGGATTATCTGTGTTTGAATCCGCCTCCAACCCGGATATGGATATCATTTTTTCACATCCGCCAATATCCATATCCATATCCGTATCCGAAAGTTAGGTGAGGATACGGATATGGTAAAAGCAATATCCTATCCGTATCCGATCCGATATCCGAAAGTTGGGTGCTTGACAATGATATTCGTATGAAAGAGACTATTCTTCAATAGAATGAGGCAATAAATTTTGATATTTTGAGTTGTTGAAAAAGTAATAGTGAAAAGTATCCGATTCTTGCAAGAGTAGCATAAGATATTTTGAGTATTTTGACATCAATCATGCCATCCGAATCGACATACAGTACCGGGCTCGTGTAATATATTGCTATAGAAGTCGAATGACAATGGATACGATTGAAGCATTGATATGTACACAATAATATCATAATATGTATCACATTTAATATTGTTGTAAACGAGATAAAAAGTAATATAAGTATATCTATTTAGTTGTTTCTTAAGCGTATCTGTAATACCCCGTTTCCGAAATACGTACTAAGTTGCGTATTCTGATTTTCGATCGTATTTTTCGATTTACTTCCCGTATTTGACCAATTTCAATTTCAAATATCATTTTCTAATATATTAGATTTTAGGTGAATTTTTGGAATTTTCTAGAATTAAAATGAATTTCTTCAAAACCGGTGTCGACCAGTATCGCTGATCGATTCCTAGAATTTTAATTCCCAAACAGTTAGGAATTTCAAGAGAATCTTTTAGACATTATTTCTTAGAATGACATTTCTTATCTAAATACTTTTTTTTAGAATTTTATAAATTTATGAAAATTCCAACGGAGTCGGTAGTTAACTGATTCCGGGAATTTTAGTTCCAAAACTATAAAGTATTTCTTCAAACGGATTTCACTATACGTCTTCTTATATTATTCTTGATTTTTGGTAAAAATTATGAGTCGTTCCGAGATACTTGAATTTCGGACGATTTCGGTATTTTCCGAAATGTTTTCCGCATTCTCGATTTAAACCCGGGAATCAGTGTTTTCAATATTTTCATTTTTCAAAATTAAGAAAATATCTTTTCTTTTACAAATTCTTTTCCTTTTTCTTTTTCCTTTTTCTTTCCTTCTTTCCTTCCACCTACTTCCCAAAATATCTTCTTTCAAAATATTCAAATTTCCACACCCTTCCCCATTAATGCCTCTCTTTTTCTCTCTCTTCCATGGCCGGCCACCATTGGCCAAGGGAGACAACCCCATCCTCCCCTATTTGCACAAAACCCCTCTCCAATTCTTTAATTTCATCCCCTTTACAAAAATCAAATCCTATATAAACTTTCCTTTACAATTCTTTTCTCTTTTTTCACTTCTCCATCTCAATCCCTAACTCCCAACCACCTCAAAGCCTTCACCATCTTCTTCTCAAGCTACCACACTCTTGGTTTTGGATCGCATCTCACTTCGTCGGAGGTATCGCCAAAGACCTAGTTGGTGACATCGTCGGCAAACGATCCTTCAAGACTCGTAGAACCTTCAAATAACCTTTCCTTGTGAGTATTTTTACTCACCAAGACTAGATCACTTCTTTGTGTACATGTGAAGATCATTCATATACACTTGTGTCATAAAAATCCCATTTTTAGGCCAACAAACAACCATCTGAAATTCTGTTCTGTTTTCTGTTTTCTCCAGGATTAGTCGACTTGACCTAGAGACTAGTCGACTAACCCACTTTAGTTGAAACGTAGCTTTTCTGATTTTCACAGTTTTAGTCGACTAACCCATTTTTACCAGTCGACTAGACCCCCCTAGTCGACTACATTTTGACCCCTAGTCGACTAATTTTCCTTGAACCAAAAAATTACCAACTCTCGGCTCTAGTCGACTTATCCCAAATTATTAGTCGACCAGAGACCTCTAGTCGACTATACATAGTACCCTAGTCGACTAACATGTCCCGGAAATTAATCCCAACTTTTTATATCACAGATTTAGTCGACTTGCGTACCCGTTAGTCGACTTATAGTTCACCAAGTCGACTACCCTTCCAACCCAAGTCGACTACCAAACTCTCTGGAAAACCACTTTAGTCGACTCCTGCGGACTATTAGTCGACTGAAGACCCTTATTAGTCGACTAATCTCCCACCTAGTCGACTAATTCTGACTATTTAACTTAGTTGTTTCCTTTTCTGATTTTGGACTTTAACCTCTATGCATGTGATACTTTGTTCATGTTTATGCTTCATAATCGATACCTCATGACATATTACTCGTTGGATCTCACCACTTATACTCCATGACTTGTTACCATGTATTTTCATGTTAGGACTTGTTAATTAATATATACATCTCCACCTTATCATGCCATCACTTACATCAAGCATGATAGACTCGACTTTTGTATAAAATAGACCAATTTACATTGGGTCCGGGGGAAGACATGCGGATATCGATGTGTTCGTGTTTACAGTGGCTTTTAGGAGTGTTGTGCAACCCATGTTCCGGTCTAACCTGTGGGCCTCCAGGGGACCGAGGGGAGTGCTTGCTCCCTTTATTTCTGGTACCATCATGAAAAGGGCATACATAAGTCCCTCCAGTTGAGCCTAGCGGCTGGCTTCCGTCACCAAGCAACGGAACAATCAATGGCCGTTATCCCGGGTATGTACGGGGTCCACTGTAAACATAGTTCGTCGATACAACCGCTGATTTCCAACAACAACCTTGTATTACTATGATATGGATCTATGTGCACTGGGACGCTGGACCACATAGCTAGATATCCGAGTAAAACAAGTAATAATAATAAAATGTTAATTGTAGATCTATTATACGACTTTATCTATTCATGCTTTTCATATCTGTTAGTTGATATACTTGTATAGTCCCATCTTACTTGTACTCGTCCCTTAGCCACTTGGCTGCAGCCATCTATTGTTTATATGTCTTGATTCCTTGGATTTGCATATTCAGATTCCGAGACCTGGAACGAAGTGGATCCTTCCACGGAAGATCAGGCATACTTCAGTGAGCAGGCTGACCAGCTCTAGTTCCCTCGTGCCGTACTCCTCTTTTTGGCTCACGAGTCTCCATCTCTTACGTGAGCATCTTGTGTATATGTTTGTATATATCCTTTTGGACTTGGATATGATAAATAACACTTGTAAAGTGTATTACTTTATCATAATTTGTATAACTTTGTACTTGTATCTTGTATATTGGCCTATGAATACACCACGCTTTGTGTTGTACTCTGTTTCCTTATTGTACTTTTATGCTTAGCGTATATACGTGGGGGCTTCTTCTGACCTACGTATATACGTCGCAGTGACGTCCCCGTATCCGTGAAATCGGGGCGTTACAGGTTGGTATCAGAGCCTAGGCTCTCAAACCTAAAGTACAATCAAGTGGCAAATTCTAGTAATTTGCTTATGCCAACTACAATGTACAAAGTTATAGAGTCCTTCTTGCTTCCTTCATTGATCAATTCCTTCGTATCCTAAACTCCTTTCAATTGTTTCCAATTCCAGTTATCATACGGTATGGAGAGACGATCGGGTCGTAACAACATCGGGCAGGTGCCCAATGGACCCGTAGGAGGAGAGAATGCTGATGTCCTGAGAATCATTCAGACTATGGTGGAAAACCAACAACAGCAGATGCAGAATCAGCAGCAGCAGACCGAGCTCCTTAGACAAGAGTTAGCAGCCCCGAAGGAACAGAAGCCCGGGAATGTATCGGACTTCAGAAGACTACAGCCTGCTATATTCACGGGGAGCGAGAAACCATTGGAGGCGGAGCAATGGTTGACGGACACGACAGACCTACTAAATGCAGCCCGTGTCCCGAAGGAGAACCAAGTTGAAGTCGCCAAGATTCAGCTTAAAGACATAGCTCGGACTTGGTGGCTTGCAGAGGAGGCCCGCTTGGAGAGACCTATCTCTTGGGATACGTTCTCCAAGAGTTTCTACAGCCGCTTTTTCCCTGCTACAGCGCAGAAAGATATGGAGGAGCAATTCATCAGACTCCAGCAGGGGAACAAGTCCGTGGACGAGTATGCCGCGGAGTTTCTCAGATTGAGCCGCTTCGCGCCATATATGGTGACGGACGAAGAGAAGAGAGCAAGCAGGTTTCAGCAGGGCCTGCAGTTGGACTTACAGGCCTTCTTGATGTCTCAACAGATGAAGACCTATTCTGAGGTTCTCACCGTCGCTCGAGAGGTAGAGCGGGTGTTACAGAGGAAGCAAGAGAACCAGGCCATGAAGAGGCCGTTTGTACCCATGGGAAGAGGGGGCCCATTTAGAGCAGCGAAGATTCAGAGGCAACCTTTCAGACCGGCTCCTTACCAGACAGCCCAACCATCTACCTTCTGCAACTTCTGTCTGAAACCAGGACACACTCGAGCAAATTGCCGTAGAGCAAATGGGTGGTGCCTGATATGTGGTTCCAGAGATCATTCTATAGGGGCTTGTCCACACAGGAGATTGGAGATAGCCAACCAGACCTTGCCATTACTTCCAGGACCGAGTGGACAGCGGGCAGTACCAGGGCCACTTGGGCAGAGAAGCCAGGGACCGGTGATGAGGAGAGCACCCCTTCCTCCACAGCATGTCATTCGCCCAGTACAGAGAGGAGGTAGGACGTCAACAGAGCGTGGCAGAGGTCAGGCTTACAACTTGACGGAAGCAGAGGCTGAGGCTTCAGAGGAGGTGATTACAGGTAACATCAGAGTTCATGCAAAGCCTGTTCTCGCTTTATTTGATTCGGGTGCATCCCACTGTTACATCTCAGATAAATTTGTGGCTTTACATTCAATACCTGTTAAGGCTTTAGACCACAATTGGGAGATAAGTACAGGGAATGGAGTAGTTATATCTTCCCGAGTTTGTACTGACTGTCCAGTAGAACTATGTGATAAGGTCTTAGCCATAGATATGCTCGTACTAGACACCAAAGGGTACGACGTGATCTTAGGCATGACCTGGCTCAGTCAGTACTATGCTGTGATTGATTGTAGGGAGAAGAAGATCAAGTTTAGAATTCCACTTCAACCAGAGTTCCAGTTTAGTGGAGAAGTGAAGACCACCAAGGGAAAGTCTCAGATTACTTCTTCGGAGGTTCAGAAGCAGAAGGTGCCGGTGTGGGATGAATTCCCGGAGGTGTTTGCTGAGATCACAGGACTGCCACCTGTCAGGATGATTGAGTTCTCCATCGAGACTATTCCAGGAGCAGCACCTATATCCAAGGCTCCGTACAGGATGGCACCGACGGAGTTGGAGATCCTGAAGAAGCAGCTGCAGGAGTATTCAGATAAGGGAGTGATTAGGCCAAGTACTTCACCATGGGGAGCTCCAGTACTGTTGGCCAACAAGAAGGATGGTAGTAAGAGACTTTGTATTGATTACAGGGAATTGAACAAGGTCACCATCAAGAACAGGTATCCCCTTCCCAGGATTGATGATCTATTTGATCAGCTTAATGGAGCCCGTGTGTTCT
Source organism: Agave tequilana (assembly GCA_038442645.1). Taxonomy (NCBI): domain Eukaryota; kingdom Viridiplantae; phylum Streptophyta; class Magnoliopsida; order Asparagales; family Asparagaceae; genus Agave; species Agave tequilana. The sequence goes on along the minus strand of JAVJIF010031012.1, from coordinate 63,311 downwards.
CCAAATTGGATTTACAGTCGGGTTACCACCAGCTGAGAGTGAAGAAGGAGGACATACCGAAGACGGCATTCAGGACCCGATATGGCCACTATGAGTTTCTTGTTATGCCTTTCGGAGTCACTAATGCCCCTGCAGTGTTTATGGACTTGATGAACCGAGTGTTCTCGCCCTTCTTGGATCAGTTTGTTGTTGTTTTCATCGACGACATCTTGATCTATTCAAAGAACAATAGGGAGCATGCTGAACACTTGAGGATTGTGTTGCAGACACTTCAGCAGGAGCAGCTTCATGCCAAGAGAAGTAAGTGTAAATTCTGGCTGGACAGTATAGCATTTCTTGGACATATGGTGTCAGCAGAAGGTATCTCAGTTGATCCGAGCAAAGTCCAGGCAGTAAAGGATTGGCCAGTTCCGAGGACGGTGACGGAGATAAAGAGTTTTCTTGGACTAGCTGGATATTACAGACGTTTCGTCCAGGATTTCTCTCGGATTGCAGCTCCGTTAACCCAGCTCACCCGGAAAGGAGTAAGGTACATATGGACAGAGGAGTGTGAAGCAGCCTTCGAGCAGTTGAAACAGAAGCTCATTTCAGCTCCTATCTTGAGAACTCCCTCAGGGAGAGGAGGGATGGTCATCTTTAGTGATGCATCAGGTAAAGGCCTGGGGTGTGTGCTTATGCAACATGATCATGTGATAGCATATGCATCTAGGCAATTGAAGCCTCATGAGAGGAATTACCCAACTCATGACTTGGAGTTGGCAGCAGTGATCTTTGCCTTGAAGATTTGGAGGCACTATCTTCTGGGAGATAAAGTGCTGATATATACAGATCACAAGAGCCTCAAGTATATCTTTTCACAGAAAGAGTTGAACATGAGGCAGAGGCGGTGGTTGGAACTGATGGCAGACTATGACATTGACTTGCAATATCATCCAGGCAAGGTCAATACAGTTCCAGATGCCCTGAGCAGGATGCCAGAGAACAGAGTGTTAGTCCAAATCACTCAACAGAAGGAGTTGATTCAGGACTTTATCAGATTGGACTTGATGGTGGTTCGAGGAGCTGAGAAGACAGGACAGCTTATGACCTTGCAGATCCAGTCTTCATTGATAGAAGAGATCAAGGAAGCTCAGAAGAAGGACCCCAGACTTCAGACATTCAGAACTCAGGTAGAGGCTGGATTGAGGACGGATATCTGTATTCGTCCGGATGGTGCATTGTACTTTGGAGGTAGGCTTTGTGTTCCCCAAGGGGAAGTTAGACAGAAGATTTTGGAGGAAGCACACAGTTCAGCCTATTCTATACATCCAGGAGGAAACAAGATGTACCAGGACTTGAAGAAGCACTTTTGGTGGAATGCCATGAAGAGAGAGATAGCTCAGTTTGTAGCTAAGTGCTTGGTGTGCCAGCAAATAAAGATTGAGCATCAGAGATCAGCTGGGCTTCTTCATCCTTTGCCAATACCTGAATGGAAGTGGGAGCACATCACTATGGACTTTGTCACGGCATTACCTCGTAGTCCCAAAGGTAATAATGCTGTGTGGGTTATCATTGATCGTCTCACCAAGTCAGCTCATTTCATACCATTCAGGGTGGGTCAGACTACAGAAGTTCTGGCAGATAAGTATGTGAAGGAGATAGTTCGTCTGCATGGAGTTCCAGTCAGTATTGTATCCGATAGAGATACCAGATTCAGATCTCATTTCTGGGAGAGTCTCCAAGAGAGTCTGGGAACTCGTCTGAAGTTCAGTACAGCCTATCATCCTCAGACAGACGGACAATCTGAGAGGACCATCCAGATCCTCGAGGACATGCTTAGAGCCTGCATGATTGAGTTCAGGGGTTCATGGGAAGATCATCTTCACTTGGCTGAGTTTCTTATAACAACAGTTATCAGGCAAGTATTAAGATGGCACCTTTTGAGGCACTATATGGGAGGAAATGCAGGTCACCGATTTGTTGGGATGAAGTCGGTGAGAGGAGTCTATTGGGGCCAGAGATTTTGATCCAGACCACAGAGAAAGTTAGAGTTATCAGAGATCATCTCAAGGCAGCTCAGAGCAGACAGAAGAGCTGGGCAGATTTGCAGAGGAGGCCATTGGAATTCGGAGTTGGAGATCATGTGTTCTTGAAGATTTCACCTACCAAGGGAGTAATCCGGTTCGGCACTCGTGGGAAACTAAGTCCGAGATATATCGGCCCATTCGAGATATTGGATCGAGTGGGAGATGTGTCTTATCGATTGGCGTTGCCGCCATCGTTGGACGGAGTTCATAATGTTTTCCACGTGTCTCAGTTGAGGAGGTATGTTAAGGATGACAGCCATATTTTGGATCATTCCGAGCTGGAGCTACAACCGGATTTATCATATCAGGAGCAGCCAATGGCCATCTTGGATAGGAGTGTGAAGACACTGAAGAACAAAGCTGTGACGCCCCGATCCCGGCGATACGGGGACGTCACTGCAACGTATATACGTAGGTCAGAACTACCCTCCCGTGTATACGCTAAGCATCAGTACAGACAAGAATCAGAGTACGGAAGCAAATGGTGCATTATACATTCCAACACATATATCCAATTACAGAATTATCACCAGATGTGATTACAATATTACAATAATATTATATCACTGATGCGCAAATGCGGGAATACAAGAGATATACAATATATATGAACAGTATAAAAGGAAGCTCACATACACGTATACAAGGAAAGTGCAAGCATAAATAGAAAAAGGGCACTCACGAGTTTGCTAGGGAAAAACTCGAGAGGCACAGAGGGGGTCTGGAAGGATGGAACTCTGAAAGGCCTGCTGGGGATCCACGCTACCACTGCGCTACTCCGATCACACGCTCCTAACTCCATGACCTGGACGTGAGAATCCAGGGGAGTCAAATAATACTCCCCAGGCGAGTGTAGAAGCAAAACCAAGTGGTGAAGCAGGGTGAGCACAATAATGCATATGTCAAGTGGGAATACTCAGGAGGCAAATAGGATAGAGCAGGTAAGAATAGATATGGCCTAATAATCATAAAACAGGAAATCAGAATAAAACCAAGGACGAGCTACAAGGTAGTCATATCATAATACTCATAAAACATGAAATCCGATATAAAGTCCGGGAAAAGCAAATACGGTAAGGCACAGCACAAATTCATAGCTATTTAAGATGTAGGCTTTGGTATGCGTCCCATTCCACATACCTCTACTTACAACTTAAAGAGCCGATTATTATGACACTTTATTATTACTCGTCTTACCCATATATCTAGGTATGTGTCTTGGTGTACGGCCAACTCACATACATCCATATATAAGCAAGTCGAGGTTGTTATTGGAAACAGCGGTTGTATCAACGAACTATATTTACAGTGGGTCCCGTACATACCCGGGACCACGGCCACAGGATTGTTCCGTTGCATGGAAACGGAAGCCAGCCGCAAGGCTCAACAGGAGGGACTTATGTATGCCCTATAGATCAGGAATAAGGGAGCCAGCTCTCCCCTCGGTCCCCTGGAGTACCACAGGTCAGACCGGATATAAAGTGCACAACCTAATGCCACTGTAAACACGAAACACATATCGATATCCGCATGTTTCCCCCGACCCAATACAAGTTGGTACTTTTTAGGATTCATTAGTTTAATTATCACTTTACGGGAAAAACAGGAAATAGACATGATCAGGAATAAGGAGTACATAAGTACTATATAGTCAGGTCACTGCATGTAAAGCAGGAATACAATATACAGGTCACTGATCATGACACGGGATCATAAGTCAAGGTCCCCGTAAAGATGATAATCACAAGTCAAATCATCATGCTGGGTGTCAAGTGATAGCATGACAGAGTGGTGATATTTAGTAAACAACCAAACATAACAAGAGATGGATAATAATCAGGTGGCAAGTTATGTCAAGAGATTGATAATAGTCTGGGTAAGTCAGGTCATACCAAGAGGGTCTAGCCAAGTAGTAGTATGTCAGGCGGTCAGGTGATAACACTCTAGATGTCAGGTGATATACATGTGTTAAAAGATAGCATGTAACTGACAGGTCTAAAATAATGGTATGGCCTGGTAACATAAAAGCAATGACCCAAAGTCCAACAAGTCCAACGACCACGAAGGGTCGGCCACGCATAGCATAAAGCAATAAAAGATATAAAGCATGAAATACAATACATGAAGACTAGAGCAATCAATAAAATAGGAAAACAAGAGGGTAGCGAGTGAGAACACTCGCCTGAGTCACCAATATACCGAAATCCACGGAAGCTCGGGATGCGCCACAAAACCTGATATAAATATGTAGAGTGAAGAGGAGAGAGAAAGAGTAGAAGACGATGTTTGTCAAGTGACAAGTCAAGAGATACCTATATGATATAAGTCTAGAGGGTAAGGTTCATGTTCAAGAAAGGAATCAACTAAGACAGATATCCAAAGTTAGTCGACTAGGGTGGAATAGTAGTCGACTAATAGTGGAGTTAGTCGACTAGGAAAATGGGGTAGTCGACTAATACTGTGTAACAGAGAGTTGGGTTTGGTTTCAGGGAATAGTTAGTCGACTGGAGTAAAATAGGTAGTCGACTAATAGATACTCTAAGTCGACTAATAGTATGGTCAAGTCGACTAGAACTGAGATACAGAAAGTTGGGTTTTGATTCAGGAGTCGACTAGGGAGAAGGGTTAGTCGACTAGGGGGTTCAAGTCGACTAGGGTTTGTGATAAGTCGACTGGAGCCGAGAGTTGGGGTTTTCTGATTCAGGAAGAGTTAGTCGACTAGGGTCAAAAGTGTAGTCGACTAAGGGTCTCAAGTCGACTAGGAACTAGGGTAAGTCGACTGTGTAATCAGAAAGGTTACGTTTCAATAACAGATGGGTTAGTCGACTAGGTCCTAGGTCAAGTCGACTAGTCGACTGGAAACAGCAAATAGAACAGATTTCTAGGGTTGGGTTTGATAATCAAATAGCATGTTTACGAAGATACAAACCTATATGATATGGATACATGAATATACAAAGAATTAGACAAGTCTTGGTGAGTAGGAATACTCACATAGATCGGTGATTGGAAGCTTTACGTGTTCGGAAGGATCGAGGTTGACAATATCGCCAAATGGATCCACGGCGACACGATCGACGAAGGAAGCTACGGTCCAAATCCAAAGGAGGGTTGTGGTGGAGAGAGAGAGAGTAGGAGAGAGAAACAGAGGTTTAGAGAGAGAAAGTCTAGAGAGAGAAAATGGGATTTTTAGAGAGAGAAAGTGTAGAGAGAGAAAGTCTAGAGAGAGAGTTAGGGTTTTCTTTAGAGAGAGAAAGTGGATGATGAGAGAGAGAGAATCAGGAGAGAGAGAGAGCTAGAGTGAGAAAGAGAGGAGAGAGAAAGAGAGAGGAGAGAGAAACAGGAGAGAGAGAGATCCAAGAGAGAGAGAGAGGGAGAGTCCAGGAGAGAGAGAGAGAGAAAGAAGGGGGGCTGCTGCCCCCCCCGCACCCACACAGTGCCCCCCCCTTTGGGGGCACTCGGCCCTGGCCGCCGGCCAGGCGGCGGCGCCGGGCGGCGCCGGCCGCCGGCAGAGGAAGGAGGGGGCGCCGCCCCCTCCACAGAACACAGGGGGGCTGTTGCCCCCCCCAGCAAGGAAAGAGGGGGGCTTTGCCCCCCTCAACAGAGAGAAAAGGAGAGGGGCCTGCCCCCCTCTCCGCCCCAGCACAGGGGCCCAGGTGGCCCTGGCTGCCCGCGGCCGCCGGCACAGCGCCGGCGGCGCCAGAACGGGGTGGCGCCGGCCACCCCAGGAGAGGAGAAGGAGGGGGCTGCGCCCCCTCCAGCAGAGAAAGAGGGGGGCTCTGCCCCCCTCAGCAAAGGCACAGGGGCCCAGGCGGGCCCTGGCCGCCCACGGCCGCCGGCTCACCGCCGGCGGTGGCCCGAATCGGGGTGGCGCCGGAGGAAAGGGAACGGAGGTCCGTCGGCGATGGTTGAGGCCGTGGCCGGATCTCGGAGGAGGAAGAGAGAGGGAAGGGGGAGAAATTATGTGTGGAGAAGGAAGAGGAAGAGATAGAGAGAGAGAATTGAGAGAGAATTTGGGAAGTGAAGTGAGAGAGAGGGAGAATTTTGAGGGGAAGAAGGAGGTGGAGGCTGTGGTCGCTGGCGCCAAGGGAAGGAGAAGAAAGGAGGGAAGAAAAAGAAATGAAAATGAAAAGGAAAAGAAAAAGGAAAAAGAAATAAAAAGAAAAAGGAGAAGATATTTTGGAGGGTTGTGTGGTGGGGGATTTTTGGGGAAAAAGAAAAAGAGAATATAGAGGAAAAAGGAGTGGATGGGGAAAATGGGGAAGGAAAGAAAAGAAAAATAAGTTAGATGATATTCCGAATCTGGGAAATCCCAAAACATTGTAAATACTGAAAAATTGAACTGATCCGGAAAGGTCTCGAAATATTCTCAAAAATAGTAATATTATTTTAAGGTATATAGTGAAATCGGTTTTCAGAAATAAAATCCCATATTCAAATTAAAAATCCGGAAATCAACCGCCGATACCGGTCTACACCGGGTCGGCCGGATTTTGATAAATTCTGAAAAATCCCAGAAAATGTATTAAAGAATAAAATATGATTTTAAGAAGTAAAGTGAAAGCGAAATTCAGAAATTCAATTCGATTGTAAACTAAAAATCCTGGAATCAGTTAACTACCGACTCCGAAGGAATTTTCATAAAATCATAAAATCCTCAGAAAAAGAATGTAGGTAGAAAATATGATTCTAAGAAATAAAGTCTAAAGGACCATCATGAAATTCCTAGCTGTGTGTGAATTAAAATTCCTGGAATCGGTTATCTACCGACTCCGGTGGAATATCCATAAATTCGTAAAATCTTTAGAAAAAGGATTTAGGTAGGAAATATTACTCTAAGAAGAATCGTCTAAAGACTCTTCGAGAAATTCCAAGTGGTTTGAGAATTAAAAATCCGGGAAGCGGTCAGCGACACTGGCCGACACCGGTTTTGAAGAAATTCATTTTATTTCCAGAAAAATCTAGAAAATCATAGAAAATATATAATATTGGGAAATGGTATTTAAAACTAAAATCGGTCAAATCTAATCACGGAAAGACCAAATCGAATAATATACTATAATCGAGTTCCTGGTTCGGACTGGGACTGACTCCGAGTCCACGAATCCAAATCCAAGACAAAACAATTATATAAGGAATTCATAAAGCAAAACAAATACAGGAAACAAATCGAAAAAATACGATCGGAAAATCTGAATACGCAACTAAGTACGTATTCCGGGAACGGGTATTACAATCCACCCACCTTACAAAAATTGCGTCCTCGCAATTTCGTTAAGGGGTAAATTGAATACAAAGGGGACAGCGGTAGAATTATACCGATTAAGATATGAAGCACTAGAGGTAGGGCTCTCAAGTCAACTGAACAATAATCATACTCTGCATTTCCGGCTGATGATGTCGTGGCTGCGTAATAAATCTTTAGAATAATGCTGAATAATACTGATGATGTCGTGGCTGTGAAATAAATGAATACTGATGATGTCGTGGCTGTGTAATAAAGAAAACCCCGAAAATCCTGAGCATAATAAAGAAGACCGATAATTAAGAATCCCGACTGCTGTCTTCTGAAAGATAGCCAGATCAAGATCGATCTGGAGAATACCAAGCTTCATAGAATTGGCCGAAGAGATCACATAAGAGCTTCATTCTGAACTAGCCACTACCTCTCTAGTCTAATCATATCTTAAGATAGTATAAGGCTTCATAAAACCAAAACATAAAACCAAAACGGGGAAAGGATAGGAGAGATCAGGAATCCAAGGAAAGATAGTCAAGGAGGGATTTGAAATCAAAGGAAAGATAGTCAAGAAATAGATAACTCTGCACTTGCAGTTGGAATGTATAACCAAGATTCATGTATTCCAGTTGCAAATCTCTTTACCATTGATTTGCCTTCTGGACGTACTGAGGAGGTTAGAGCCTAAGCTCTGATACCAACCTGTGACGCCCGATCCCGGCGATACGGGGACGTCACTGCAACGTATATACGTAGGTCAGAACTACCCTCCCGTATATACGCTAAGCATCAGTACAGACAAGAATCAGAGTACGGAAGCAAATGGTGCATTATACATTCCAACACATATATCCAATTACAGAATTATCACCAGATGTGATTACAATATTACAATAATATTATATCACTGATGCGCAAATGCGGGAATACAAGAGATATACAATATATATGAACAGTATAAAAGGAAGCTCACATACACGTATACAAGGAAAGTGCAAGCATAAATAGAAAAAGGGCACTCACGAGTTTGCTAGGGAAAAACTCGAGAGGCACAGAGGGGGTCTGGAAGGATGGAACTCTGAAAGGCCTGCTGGGGATCCACGCTACCACTGCGCTACTCCGATCACACGCTCCTAACTCCATGACCTGGACGTGAGAATCCAGGGGAGTCAAATAATACTCCCCAGGCGAGTGTAGAAGCAAAACCAAGTGGTGAAGCAGGGTGAGCACAATAATGCATATGTCAAGTGGGAATACTCAGGAGGCAAATAGGATAGAGCAGGTAAGAATAGATATGGCCTAATAATCATAAAACAGGAAATCAGAATAAAACCAAGGACGAGCTACAAGGTAGTCATATCATAATACTCATAAAACATGAAATCCGATATAAAGTCCGGGAAAAGCAAATACGGTAAGGCACAGCACAAATTCATAGCTATTTAAGATGTAGGCTTTGGTATGCGTCCCATTCCACATACCTCTACTTACAACTTAAAGAGCCGATTATTATGACACTTTATTATTACTCGTCTTACCCATATATCTAGGTATGTGTCTTGGTGTACGGCCAAACTCACATACATCCATATATAAGCAAGTCGAGGTTGTTATTGGAAACAGCGGTTGTATCAACGAACTATGTTTACAGTGGGTCCCGTACATACCCGGGACCACGGCCACAGGATTGTTCCGTTGCATGGAAACGGAAGCCAGCCGCAAGGCTCAACAGGAGGGACTTATGTATGCCCTATAGATCAGGAATAAGGGAGCCAGCTCTCCCTCGGTCCCCTGGAGTACCACAGGTCAGACCGGATATAAAGTGCACAACCTAATGCCACTGTAAACACGAACACATATCGATATCCGCATGTTTCCCCGACCCAATACAAGTTGGTACTTTTTAGGATTCATTAGTTTAATTATCACTTTACGGGAAAAACAGGAAATAGACATGATCAGGAATAAGGAGTACATAAGTACTATATAGTCAGGTCACTGCATGTAAAGCAGGAATACAATATACAGGTCACTGATCATGACACGGGATCATAAGTCAAGGTCCCCGTAAAGATGATAATCACAAGTCAAATCATCATGCTGGGTGTCAAGTGATAGCATGACAGAGTGGTGATATTTAGTAAACAACCAAACATAACAAGAGATGGATAATAATCAGGTGGCAAGTTATGTCAAGAGATTGATAATAGTCTGGGTAAGTCAGGTCATACCAAGAGGGTCTAGCCAAGTAGTAGTATGTCAGGCGGTCAGGTGATAACACTCTAGATGTCAGGTGATATACATGTGTTAAAAGGTAGCATGTAACTGACAGGTCTAAAATAATGGTATGGCCTGGTAACATAAAAGCAATGACCCAAAGTCCAACAAGTCCAACGACCACGAAGGGTCGGCCACGCATAGCATAAAGCAATAAAAGATATAAAGCATGAAATACAATACATGAAGACTAGAGCAATCAATAAAATAGGAAAACAAGAGGGTAGCGAGTGAGAACACTCGCCTGAGTCACCAATATACCGAAATCCACGGAAGCTCGGGATGCGCCACAAAACCTGATATAAATATGTAGAGTGAAGAGGAGAGAGAAAGAGTAGAAGACGATGTTTGTCAAGTGACAAGTCAAGAGATACCTATATGATATAAGTCTAGAGGGTAAGGTTCATGTTCAAGAAAGGAATCAACTAAGACAGATATCCAAAGTTAGTCGACTAGGGTGGAATAGTAGTCGACTAATAGTGGAGTTAGTCGACTAGGAAAATGGGGTAGTCGACTAATACTGTGTAACAGAGAGTTGGGTTTGGTTTCAGGGAATAGTTAGTCGACTGGAGTAAAATAGGTAGTCGACTAACAGATACTCTAAGTCGACTAATAGTATGGTCAAGTCGACTAGAACTGAGATACAGAAAGTTGGTTTGATTCAGGAGTCGACTAGGGAGAAGGGTTAGTCGACTAGGGGGTTCAAGTCGACTAGGGTTTGTGATAAGTCGACTGGAGCCGAGAGTTGGGGTTTCTGATTCAGGAAGAGTTAGTCGACTAGGGTCAAAAGTGTAGTCGACTAAGGGTCTCAAGTCGACTAGGAACTAGGGTAAGTCGACTGTGTAATCAGAAAGGTTACGTTTCAATAACAGATGGGTTAGTCGACTAGGTCCTAGGTCAAGTCGACTAGTCGACTGGAAACAGCAAATAGAACAGATTTCTAGGGTTGGGTTTGATAATCAAATAGCATGTTTACGAAGATACAAACCTATATGATATGGATACATGAATATACAAAGAATTAGACAAGTCTTGGTGAGTAGGAATACTCACATAGATCGGTGATTGGAAGCTTTACGTGTTCGGAAGGATCGAGGTTGACAATATCGCCTAATGGATCCACGGCGACACGATCGACGAAGGAAGCTACGGTCCAAATCCAAAGGAGGGTTGTGGTGGAGAGAGAGAGAGTAGGAGAGAGAAAGAGAGGTTTAGAGAGAGAAAGTCTAGAGAGAGAAAATGGGATTTTTAGAGAGAGAAAGTGTAGAGAGAGAAAGTCTAGAGAGAGTTAGGGTTTTCTTTAGAGAGAGAAAGTGGATGATGAGAGAGAGAGAATCAGGAGAGAGAGAGAGCTAGAGTGAGAAAGAGAGGAGAGAGAAAGAGAGAGGAGAGAGAAACAGGAGAGAGAGAGATCCAAGAGAGAGAGAGGGAGAGTCCAGGAGAGAGAGAGAGAGAAAGAAGGGGGGCTGCTGCCCCCCCGCACCACACAGTGCCCCCCCCCTTTGGGGGCACTCGGCCCTGGCCGCCGGCCAGGCGGCGGCGCCGGGCGGCGCCGGCCGCCGGCAGAGGAAGGAGGGGGCGCCGCCCCCTCCACAGAACACAGGGGGGCTGTTGCCCCCCCCAGCAAGGAAAGAGGGGGGCTTTGCCCCCCTCAACAGAGAGAAAAGGAGAGGGGGCCTGCCCCCCTCTCCGCCCCAGCACAGGGGCCCAGGTGGCCCCTGGCTGCCCGCGGCCGCCGGCACAGCGCCGGCGGCGCCAGAACGGGGTGGCGCCGGCCACCCCAGGAGAGGAGAAGGAGGGGGCTGCGCCCCCTCCAGCAGAGAAAGAGGGGGGCTCTGCCCCCCTCAGCAAAGGCACAGGGGCCCAGGCGGGCCCCTGGCCGCCCACGGCCGCCGGCTCACCGCCGGCGGTGGCCCGAATCGGGGTGGCGCCGGAGGAAAGGGAACGGAGGTCCGTCGGCGATGGTTGAGGCCGTGGCCGGATCTCGGAGGAGGAAGAGAGAGGGAAGGGGGAGAAATTATGTGTGGAGAAGGAAGAGGAAGAGATAGAGAGAGAGAATTGAGAGAGAATTTGGGAAGTGAAGTGAGAGAGAGGGAGAATTTGAGGGGAAGAAGGAGGTGGAGGCTGTGGTCGCTGGCGCCAAGGGAAGGAGAAGAAAGGAGGGAAGAAAAAGAAATGAAAATGAAAAGGAAAAGAAAAAGGAAAAAGAAATAAAAAGAAAAAGGAGAAGATATTTTGGAGGGTTGTGTGGTGGGGGATTTTTGGGGAAAAAGAAAAAGAGAATATAGAGGAAAAAGGAGTGGATGGGGAAAATGGGGAAGGAAAGAAAAGAAAAATAAGTTAGATGATATTCCGAATCTGGGAAATCCCAAAACATTGTAAATACTGAAAAATTGAACTGATCCGGAAAGGTCTCGAAATATTCTCAAAAATAGTAAATATTATTTTAAGGTATATAGTGAAATCGGTTTTCAGAAATAAAATCCCATATTCAAATTAAAAATCCGGAAATCAACCGCCGATACCGGTCTACACCGGGTCGGCCGGATTTTGATAAATTCTGAAAAATCCCAGAAAATGTATTAAAGAATAAAATATGATTTTAAGAAGTAAAGTGAAAGCGAAATTCAGAAATTCAATTCCGATTGTAAACTAAAAATCCTGGAATCAGTTAACTACCGACTCCGAAGGAATTTTCATAAAATCATAAAATCCTCAGAAAAAGAATGTAGGTAGAAAATATGATTCTAAGAAATAAAGTCTAAAGGACCATCATGAAATTCCTAGCTGTGTGTGAATTAAAATTCCTGGAATCGGTTATCTACCGACTCCGGTGGAATATCCATAAATTCGTAAAATCTTTAGAAAAAGGATTTAGGTAGGAAATATTACTCTAAGAAGAATCGTCTAAAGACTCTTCGAGAAATTCCAAGTGGTTTGAGAATTAAAAATCCGGGAAGCGGTCAGCGACACTGGCCGACACCGGTTTTGAAGAAATTCATTTTATTTCCAGAAAAATCTAGAAAATCATAGAAAATATATAATATTGGGAAATGGTATTTAAAACTAAAATCGGTCAAATCTAATCACCGGAAAGACCAAATCGAATAATATACTATAATCGAGTTCCTGGTTCGGACTGGGACTGACTCCGAGTCCACGAATCCAAATCCAAGACAAAACAATTATATAAGGAATTCATAAAGCAAAACAAATACAGGAAACAAATCGAAAAAATACGATCGGAAAATCTGAATACGCAACTAAGTACGTATTCCGGGAACGGGGTATTACAAAAGCCATACCTTTAGTGTTGGTATCTTGGAACCGCCATGCGCCAGGAGAGGCCACTTGGGAACGAGAGGACGTCATCCGAGAGCGTTATCCTCAACTCTTCTCATCTTGATTGGTTAGACTCTTTCCTTTACTCTTTTCTATTTGTTATCTCTCATCCTAGCCTTATCTATCTGTTACCATTCCTGTTACCCTTCACCTTATGAAATTTCGAGGACGAAATTTTTGTAAGGTGGGTAGATTGTAATACCCCGTTTCCGAAATACGTACTAAGTTGCGTATTCTGATTTTCGATCGTATTTTTCGATTTACTTCCCGTATTTGACCAATTTCAATTTCAAATATCATTTTCTAATATATTAGATTTTAGGTGAATTTCTGGAATTTTCTAGAATTAAAATGAATTTCTTCAAAACCGGTGTCGACCAGTATCGCTGATCGATTCCTGGAATTTTAATTCCCAAACAGTTAGGAATTTCAAGAGAATCTTTAGACATTATTTCTTAGAATGACATTTCTTATCTAAATACTTTTTTTTAGAATTTTATAAATTTATGAAAATTCCAACGGAGTCGGTAGTTAACTGATTCCGGGAATTTTAGTTCCAAAACTATAAAGTATTTCTTCAAACGGATTTCACTATACGTCTTCTTATATTATTCTTGATTTTTTGTAAAAATTACGAGTCGTTCCGAGATACTTGAATTTCGGACGATTTCGGTATTTCCGAAATGTTTTCCGCATTCTCGATTTAAACCCGGGAATCAGTGTTTTCAATATTTTCATTTTTCAAAATTAAGAAAATATCTTTTCTTTACAAATTCTTTTCCTTTTCCTTTTTCCTTTTTCTTTCCTTCTTTCCTTCCACCTACTTCCCAAATATCTTCTTTCAAAATATCCAAATTTCCACACCCTTCCCCATTAATGCCTCTCTTTTTCTCTCTCTTCCATGGCCGGCCACCATTGGCCAAGGGAGACAACCCCATCCTCCCCTATTTGCACAAAACCCCTCTCCAATTCTTTAATTTCATCCCCTTTACAAAAATCAAATCCTATATAAACTTTCCTTTACAATTCTTTTCTCTTTTTTCACTTCTCCATCTCAATCCCTAACTCCCAACCACCTCAAAGCCTTCACCATCTTCTTCTCAAGCTACCACACTCTTGGTTTGGATCGCATCTCACTTCGTCGGAGGTATCGCCAAAGACCTAGTTGGTGACATCGTCGGCAAACGATCCTTCAAGACTCGTAGAACCTTCAAATAACCTTTCCTTGTGAGTATTTTTACTCACCAAGACTAGATCACTTCTTTGTGTACATGTGAAGATCATTCATATACACTTGTGTCATAAAAATCCCATTTTTAGGCCAACAAACAACCATCTGAAATTCTGTTCTGTTTTCTGTTTTCTCCAGGATTAGTCGACTTGACCTAGAGACTAGTCGACTAACCCACTTTAGTTGAAACGTAGCTTTTCTGATTTTCACAGTTTTAGTCGACTAACCCATTTTTACCAGTCGACTAGACCCCCCTAGTCGACTACATTTTGACCCCTAGTCGACTAATTTTCCTTGAACCAAAAAATTACCAACTCTCGGCTCTAGTCGACTTATCCCAAATTATAGTCGACCAGAGACCTCTAGTCGACTATACATAGTACCCTAGTCGACTAACATGTCCCGGAAATTAATCCCAACTTTTTATATCACAGATTTAGTCGACTTGCGTACCCGTTAGTCGACTTATAGTTCACCAAGTCGACTACCCTTCCAACCCAAGTCGACTACCAAACTCTCTGGAAAACCACTTTAGTCGACTCCTGCGGACTATTAGTCGACTGAAGACCCTTATTAGTCGACTAATCTCCCACCTAGTCGACTAATTCTGACTATTTAACTTAGTTGTTTCCTTTTCTGATTTTGGACTTTAACCTCTATGCATGTGATACTTTGTTCATGTTTATGCTTCATAATCGATACCTCATGACATATTACTCGTTGGATCTCACCACTTATACTCCATGACTTGTTACCATGTATTGTCATGTTAGGACTTGTTAATTAATATATACATCTCCACCTTATCATGCCATCACTTACATCAAGCATGATAGACTCGACTTTTGTATAAAATAGACCAATTTACATTGGGTCCGGGGGAAGACATGCGGATATCGATGTGTTCGTGTTTACAGTGGCTTTTAGGAGTGTTGTGCAACCCATGTTCCGGTCTAACCTGTGGGCCTCCAGGGGACCGAGGGGAGTGCTTGCTCCCTTTATTTCTGGTACCATCATGAAAAGGGCATACATAAGTCCTCCAGTTGAGCCTAGCGGCTGGCTTCCGTCACCAAGCAACGGAACAATCAATGGCCGTTATCCCGGGTATGTACGGGGTCCACTGTAAACATAGTTCGTCGATACAACCGCTGATTTCCAACAACAACTTGTATTACTATGATATGGATCTATGTGCACTGGGACGCTGGACCACATAGCTAGATATCCGAGTAAAACAAGTAATAATAATAAAATGTTAATTGTAGATCTATTATACGACTTTATCTATTCATGCTTTTCATATCTGTTAGTTGATATACTTGTATAGTCCCATCTTACTTGTACTCGTCCCTTAGCCACTTGGCTGCAGCCATCTATTGTTTATATGTCTTGATTCCTTGGATTTGCATATTCAGATTCCGAGACCTGGAACGAAGTGGATCCTTCCACGGAAGATCAGGCATACTTCAGTGAGCAGGCTGACCAGCTCTAGTTCCCTCGTGCCGTACTCCTCTTTTTGGCTCACGAGTCTCCATCTCTTACGTGAGCATCTTGTGTATATGTTTGTATATATCCTTTTGGACTTGGATATGATAAATAACACTTGTAAAGTGTATTACTTTATCATAATTTGTATAACTTTGTACTTGTATCTTGTATATTGGCCTATGAATACACCACGCTTTGTGTTGTACTCTGTTTCCTTATTGTACTTTTATGCTTAGCGTATATACGTGGGGGCTTCTTCTGACCTACGTATATACGTCGCAGTGACGTCCCCGTATCCGTGAAATCGGGGCGTTACAGTATCCATTTTATATATCCGATTAGTATCCGCATCCGATCCACTAATATCGGATCCATATCCGATATCCGATTTTAGCGGATACGGATATCATTTTTCACATCCGCCAATATCCGTATCCGTATCTGTATCCAAAGGTTGGGTGCGGATATGGATATGGTAAAGACAATATCCGATCCGTATCCGATCGATGGCACCCCTAGTTGCATTTAGTGCTCCTGTACAAGTTTCAGGTAAGCAAAATCGAGAGTCACACTTGATAAATATAAATTGTCATGAGAAGGGGAATGGAAAAGAATTATCCTCAACTTTTTAGTTCTAGTTTTCCTCCAAAGGCGCAATAGAGGTCTAGACGAGGCAGAACTTCCGTGGTCCTCCTCCTTTTCGTGCACCTCCCAAAGACATGGAATGGTGCTAGCATCAGATGAGGTTTGACTACTACGAGTTCCTCGACTGCATCAATTGAACAATCTATGTTATTTTTTCCCTGAGGAGTGCATAAATCTAGTGTTTAGACTTCCCAGACAAGTCAACTTGTTTCTTGAAATCTAGCCCACCTGGTCTTCTTATGCTACTATGGTCCGGATTCATTTCCAGATGCGTGGTTTTTCTTCTCTTCCTCACAGGGCTTAAATTTGAAGATGGTGAGTTGCCTCGTCTTCAACTCTGACCCTACGCTCTCCTCCTCTTGGCTATCTCGAGATCGCGATTGTTCTTGATGACGATCACCTCCTCTCATGCGATCGGATTTTTCACTGATTGTCTATTCTCTTCTCTCAGATCACTGGGACCTCCTTTCCTCCAAAAGTGTCCTCTCTTCCTCTTGTAGGCTCTCCTGCGCCCCCACGTCCACTTTTGATGATGAGGCCTAACCAAGACCTCGCTTTAGGCTCCTATATCGGGGATCTTCTGTATCACCATCATTTACTTCTGATAACAATAGCCCTCTAAAGTTGTGCTTCCGATTCACTTACGGTCAATCTTCAACATCAATGCTCCCTCTCTTCATCGATGTTGAAAGCATTTTACTCATCATCTCTGCCTTGGTTTGTAGATTCTCTCTTTGGACATTTCTTCTCAAGTTCTACTCTTCTCAGGCTATCATAGATATCACGGTCTCCTTTTCCGTCAATGAAATTCACACTTCTTTGTTATTTAATATCCATTTCATTTCACGTGAAAGAGACTCATCCCAGGCTTAAAGTCCGCCTTACTATACATGAAAGAGACTCACTGTTGCAGTCCACCTTTCTGCGCATATGTAGTAGTCAGTTTCTGACCTCCTCGAGACGCCACGCATCCATCTAGCACCAAATAGGCGCGTGACACATGAAACGGTTCCAGAACCTCCAAGCAAGAGTCCTAGTCTAATTCAAATACGAGTAGTTCAGATGGTTAGAAGAAAAAGATAAAGTCAGTTACATGCATCCCTATCTACAAGCCAAATTCCTATTTGAACTCGACAGTTATAGTTCGGGAACAAATCAACCCATCAACAACTGGACGGAGATTACTAGATAAAGATGGACTCTCGCCTAATCAATTCACACTTGGATGTTCAGCTCTAAGCATCTCTGTGATAAGTGGTTAAGTGTTTAAATAGAGCTAAACTCCGCAATCTTATGCAGCAGACACATCCTATATAAATAATGGATCCCTTCCAACGTGGATGTGAGACAAGGAATTAAGCTCAGAAACTCTAATACACCAGAGAACACCATTGTAATCACCATTGTTATAGTGAAACCTCTCTCTCTGTGATTTTCTTCTATTTGTGCTTTCACGTAATTCTCTATGTTTGCATTGGCTTTTCTGAGATTTGTTTGACCCATTCCACAAATTTGATGCATTGATTAAGTCCTTAGAAAATTACCTACAGAATTTGACACTTTCATTGAGAGTTTTAGAATTTATACTCAGGATCTCCCCGCATCCAATACCTTTCTTTAAAACAACCATGGCACACAAGAACGCCACCCGTCATGACGTCAATGCTTTGATAAATTTGATCCATCGGTTCTCTCTTACGGGCAACTTGTCCAGATGATGATCGACCTGCGATAATGGTTGGGCGAACATGGGGCAAAGGTTGACTGCGAGTGAGAACTAGTCACCATCCATCACGATATCACAGAACGTGAGCGACAGGCGGTAACGCAGGTCAACCATTTGCTTACACAAATAAAAGTTCTTTGAGAGGAGCAACAACGAGTCTTCGAGTTGGGTGCCAAAGAGACTCAAGTGGACATCTTCTCTGAGGTCAACCAACATCTAGTAGCTCCGACCGACCGACCTACGTTTCAAGTTAAACAAAATATGCTCCAAAGTAACCTCTCTGCGTGGGGACCCGAGAGCCTTCAAGCCGAAAACTCATGGAAGCGTGCAAGCGGGCATCATGCCCCAACTCATAAGGAGAACGCATCCCTGACAACACTGAAGACTGAGGACGCCTTAGTCTTCACCCCTTAAAGACGGGGAGTCACCCACTATGACTGCTCGGAGTCGACCTAGACAGGTTTTCACCTTGACGGACACTCGAGTGAGTCAACAACGTATACAGGTCCTATCTTGGCAGTTATAAGAGAAAAACAGTCCATGTGGCTATCCCTCGGGGAGCCCCCTGAGAGACAGGGACTCGACCACTATGACTGTTCGGAGTCAGCCTAGACAGATTTTCACCTTGATGGCCACTCAATTGAGTCAACAATCTATACAGGTCCTACCCTGACGGCTATAAGAGAAAAATAGCCCATGTAGCTATCCCTCAAGAGCTCCCTAAAAGACAGAGACTTGCCCACTATGACTGCTCGCTGTCAGCCTAGACAGGTTTTCACCTTAACGGTCACTCGAGTGAGTCAACAACCTATATGGGTCCTACTCTGATAGCTACAAAAGAAAAACAACCCATGCAGTTATCCCTTAGGGAGCCCCTAAAAGACGGTGATAGGTCGCTAATATTGCATATTTTTCATAACATTCCCATATTATTTGTTTAATAAACTCTGCTATTTATTTATATTTTAGTCTAATTATTTGTAGGGCCTTTACTAAATGAAAGAGGAGAGAAACGAGCCCAAAAGCCCACTGAAATTCAGATTAAATCAAAATCAAGGATGATGGCAAATGTTCAGCTGAAGATCAGAACAAATCAGAAACATAACACCAAATGAAAATCGGTTAAATTTGGATTTTTATGAATCCATTTTGGTTAGCTGAAGATCAACACCAATATCGTCAAATTTAGAGCTCAAATCGAGAAAGCAGTTGTATAAATGGATGAAACAATTCATGAGAAAGATCTGCTCTCAGGATATGGACATTTGGCAACATCCTTGCCGCGAATCCGCGACAAAAGCCGCGGATCCGCCGCATTCTGGTAAGATATGGGGGAGTGTTTGCTCCCCGTATCTTCAGATGCTCTCCCCCATTTTGTTTTTATTATAAATACCTGCAAATTCTGAGGCCAGAGGAAACGATTCAACAGAGAGTATAGATTAGGTTATTCTGTAGTCTATAACTTAGCATTTTTAGTTTTTTTATGTAATTTTCATTTTATTTATATAACTGAGAGGAGAGGAGAGTTTCATGAAGGAATGAGAGTGAAACTTGTAGGGTGACACCGGTGTAAATAGGTCTTCTTTTCTTTCATTGTTATTTGAATCGAATCAAAGTTTTCTTTTCTTCTTTACTCTTATTTTATTTGCTTCCCTCTAAGTGCTTGTAAATCCAAGTGATTCCTACAGCTTTGAAATTGCCGTGCCATTACAAGTGTCATTGATGGCTTATGGTGATGGATAACTGTTTCTTAGTTAGTTGAGCTTGCCCCTTAATTCATTGTGTAGATCGGGAATGAGAAAGATCCTATAGACCATGCTCTGCTCGCCTTCAAAGACAAGGTAAGTCATCGCGACGGATTCAAGGTAAACAAGGGCTAAAAAGGTAAGTAAATATTTTTTTTCTTTATTCTCATTCTAGGTTTAAAAAACGATTTCAAAAACCAATTCTTTTTGATTACTCTTTATATTTCTTTGTATAAATTTATTTTTCATTTTCTCCACTTTCTCAATATACCACTTTCTTCTTAATTTAATATAGATTCTTTTTCCTTTTCTTTTCAAGAACAAGAGAAGAATTTTAACCATCTTTAATGAACTGAAAGAGAACTTACTAAAAACTTCTATCGCTATTCCCTCCTTGTGATCACAACCCGCATAGCCCCTTACTATCGCGGTAGTATTGAGTACCTTACACTATCTATTTTTAAGTTTTGAAATTTTGTATTTTCTACGCGCAGGTCAAAACTCAATCAGACGGGGACTCGCCCACTATGACTGCTCGGAGTCAGCTAGACAGGTTTTCACCTCGATGGCCACTTGAGTGAATTAACAGCCTACATGAGTCCTATCCTAACAGTTATAAGGGAAAAATAGCCTATATGGCTATCCCTCGAGGACCCCCCTGAAAAATAGGGATTCGCCCACTATAATGCTCAGAGTCAGCCTAAACCACTTTCACCTTATTGTCCACTCAAGTGAGTCAATAACCTATACATGTTCTCACCTTGATGGCTATCCCTCGAGGAGCCCCTGAAAGATGGGGACTCGCCCACTAAGATTGCTCGGAGTTAGCCCAGATATGTTTTCACTTTGATGGTCACTCAGTGAGTTAACAGCCTATACGGGTCCTATCTTGATGGCTGATTGCAAAACAAATAAATAGAGTAAAGAGATGAAGTTAAGTTTAGAAGTGTTCTCTGTTTCTTCACAATGTAACCATAGTAACTAGGGCTATACGGGTCAATCCTCAAGGAGAGATGTGATGGAAGCTTTTCATTACACTTTTCTCTGTTTAAGAACTTAAAAGAAAGAAGTAATGATTGTTGTAAAAGAGATGTGTTTTAGTCTATAGGAGAAAAGTTCACATAATCATCTACCACCATTAATCATACTAATATTCAAATAGAGAAAATCTTCACTTTAAACCCTATAGCAAACTACTACGAAAAGTCAAGAAAGATGAATAAGATAGAGACTCAATCCTATTTGAACTAACACTAATCAAAATTTAACATTAGACTATCAAGATTTCTTATCAAGCATAGGGTAAAAAAAATAGTTGAAGAGTATTAACAATTAACCATAAGTATTTTCGTCATATATCTTCAAGATTACTTGTTTAAGTAAGGCATTGAAGTAAGCATGCAAATCAATTTAATTTGATTTCTCTATTGATTACTAGATGTTAATGGTGGAGATAGAATAGCAAGCAATGAAGAAGGAATTAGTTACTCATGATTTTAATTAAGCTAAGCATGTTTAAGTATAGAAGATGCATAAAAGAAGTAAAGCAACTAAAATAAAATAACAAAAAGAGAGATGGGAAAAAAATGGAACCTCTTTATTGAATTGTCACGATCCAAATACAAGGGCTTGGCTTCCTCTCAGCAACACTCTCTCTCAAAATAAAACTGAAATTAGAATGATTATTCAGAAAATAAAGATTAAAAAAATTCTAACTTATGATCGCTGAGATGCTCCCTAACTGGCTCTACCTCTTTATTTATAGAAGAAAATAAATGGTAGACTCCTAGTCGAAAACACACACCCAACCGCCAACAGAAACTCTTTCAGAAAGCCGCATTTTCGCGACTTTCCAGGAGAAACACAGTAAAGTGGGGGCTTGGGTACGCGATTTGGGCTCTGACTTCATCTCGTCCGTTCATGTGGAGATATATCCTCAGAATTTTCATTTGATCTCTAAAATTTAAAATAATCTTGTTTCCTAGATAACTTAGGAAATAAGTTATTATAAATTCGAGTTTAAATTTGAATTCTCCTCTTTTATCTTTAACTTGGAGCTCAAGTAACCAGATTTGAATTGTTTGTCTTCTTTATATCTGAATTAGGATAGGGATTATCTCTTTATTCTTTTCTTTATCTTTATTTTAAATTGGTTTAATTTGAAATTTGAATGTAAATAGGATAATTAGAAGCTTCCTTCATCATTAACTTCCTAATTTAAACACTACACACTATAGACAGAGGGTTAAATAGCAAAATTAAATAAGAATAATCAAAGGGTAATTGTGCAAATGTGATGATAATAATACAAATATGAAATGTAATCAACAACTACAAGAGAAAAATAGCCGATGCAGCTATCCCTCGAGAAGCCCCCTGAAAGACGGGGACTCGCAAACTTTGACTGCTCGGAGTCAGCTAGACTAGTTTCACCTTGACAGCCACTCAAGTGAGTCAACAGCCTATACGGGGCCTTCCCTAAGGGCTGAAATCACCTAGAGGGGGGTGAATAGGTGATAATGCTAATCTAGAAACTAAATACGGAAGCTAAAACAAATTTGCAACACACTTAATACAACCAACAAGTGTAGCCGAATTTCCGTGAAGGGATCTGGACTAACTCCTCTTGATTCCCCTAGATAAGGGTTGAGGTGCTATATGAAGCTCTTGTGGTTAAGTATAAGTGAGGCACACACAAGCAAACCAAGCATATAAGGATGATAAGCAATATGAAATAATGTAAGGCACAACACAAGCAATATATGATATGAATGAATGAATGATGCTTTGCACAAATAAAAAGAGAGGGTTAAGAGACAATGGATCAAACGCAAACACAAAGATATGTTGCGAGGTTCGAGCCCCTAGCTTTACGTCCCCGCCTTCACCGAGAAGGATTTCTAATCCACTATTTTGTCCACCGAGGGAACCTCCACCGAGGAGGATTTTTTATAACAAGGGAGTACCGAACTCCTCTCTCAAACACCACCTCACAACCGAGGGGTAGGCCCATAGCCAAACAACAACCAATCCACCTCACACTTGAGGGATACAAACCAACCCCAACTCACCTCACCAAGAGGGAGTAAACCACAATCTCAACCTCTACCAAAGAGGGAGCAACCCAATCAAAGCAAGGGTTTTTATAACAAGTGGTTACAAAGATCACAAACTCTCTTTTCCCACAAACAAATGATCCTAATAGAATAGGATAGAAGATAGCTCAAGTGTGGAAAAAACTAGGTGTTTGGAAAACAAAAACTCAAAGAAATAATCTTGGGAAAACTCTTGAAGATAATAGAAATGAAGAACAAACACAAATCTCCCAAAATACTATTTTCTTTGATTTTTTCAAAAACCTAAAACAAATAAGATGAATCCTTTTTTGCACAAAAACACTTTAAAACTTGTTTAAAACACTAAAGAAGTTCTGAAAATTTTGCTCTTAAAATCTTATACAAAACCCCCAAGAAATGGGGTATATATAGCCCCAAAAGAAAACTAGCCGTTAGGCTGATCTGTCAGCCTGACAAGCTTGCGGTCGACCGCCCGGTCGACCGCCAACGGTCACAAATATGACCGTCGGGGCAACCGGTCGACCGCCCGGTCGACCGCCCAGATATAGAGAGCAAAGCTCTCTGGTCCGGTCGACCGCCAGGTTGATCGTCCCATGTGTCTGCCAGACGTGCACAAGGCTGTGCACGTCGGTCGACTGCTCGGTCGACCGGCCCTTGGTTCGGTCGACCGTACGGTCGACCGACCTGGCCTGTCAGCCACTGTTTTGGGTCAGAAACAGGGGTTAAAAATATTTTTAAAAATTCTTTTATCTCTTCTAAAAATCCCCAAAAATTGTTTTAACATTTTGCATTGATATATAAACATGTGATAAAAATTTCAACTCAAATATCAAGCAATTTGAACTATTTTTGTGTCTTGAAAATTTTATCAAAAACCAAAACTGTATTTTATCAAACTTGAATTTTTCAATAGGAAATCTGATTTTTCCTAAAACTCATGAATAGACATATCAAAATAAGTTTGTTTAAGATATGAAGTATGTATGTATATCGAACACATCTAATATATATAAAAACCATTTAAACTTGTTTTGATCTAACTATTCATGAAAACCAAAATCCATAAAACGTGTGTGTAGTGCACTTGAGCATATCAACTATTCTAAGCTTTACAAATAGATCTAAACATACTAAACTAAAATTAGGATACTAAGTCTTCTTGACGATCTTCAATCTTCAAGCCGACTCGATCCCAAACGTGATCCACTGAGTGCAAAGGTATGATCTTGATGCTAGGGTTCTGAAATCACCATGTGAAGGCTTCAAAACTCATCTTGTTGAAGCAATCACCAACTAATATCTTGCTAAATGATCTGAAACTAAAATCACAAGATTATTAGTAAACATAACTACATGAGTTAATCATCATCAAAACTAGAGTGGAAGGCCTCTGGGCCAACAAGGGCTATAAGAGAAAAACAGCCCATGCGGCTATCCCTCGAGAAGCCTCCTGAAAGATGGGAACTCGCCCACTATGACTGCTTGGAGTCAGCTAAACAATTTTTCACCTTGACGACCACTCAAGTGAGTCAACAGCCTATACGGGTCCTACCTTGATGGCTATAAGAGAAAACAACCCATGTGGCTATCCCTCGGGGATCCCCTGAAGAATGGAGACTCGGTCACTATGACTGCTCGGAGTTACCCTAGACAAGTTTTCACCTTGATGGTCACTCGAGTGAGTCAACAGTCTATACAGGTTCTTATTATGACAACTATCCCTCGAGGAATCCTCTAAAAGATGGGTCACCCACTATGACTGCTCGGAGTCAGCCTAGACAGGTCTTCATCTTGATAGCCATCCGAGCAAATTAATAATCTCTACAGGTTTCCCCCCTGACGATGACTCTTCGAACGACCCCCCAAAAGATGGATGTTACAATAACATAATCTCAAAACATGAAGCCATCCCGTTTGGAAGGATTCTTCACTCGAGAAATATAGGCCAAACCACTTCAAGCATTTCAGAATCAAATCAGCATCCTGAGCAATCGCAAAAACAAAGTAAATATTTAAAGGCATCACACAGGAGCGCCAAAAGCAATGATTCAAATATGCAAAAAAAATAGAGGACATATCTCTTTATTTCATCAGTTCTTATAAAAAAAGGGCAAGCTATTTAGCTCTGCCTGTGACCACACCTCCATCCTCTGACCATCCATGAGGTCCCCGCACCGATTGCCAGAGCTCCAAGCCTAATCGATCGTTCTTCTCGACTGATTACCCGGCCCCTGGGTCAGAAGCCAGGCCCTCGGGATTGCAGTTTGTACCCTGTGCCAGCCTCCGAAGCCCTTCACTTGACTGCCTGAGCTAAGAAATTTGATGCGAGAATGCAGCCACTGTCTCTTCAAGCAACACCTCATGAGCTTTCCAAAGCTTATCATAATGATCCGACTGGCGAGAATCCTCGGCTCTCAACTCCTCCACGTCCTTATCCTGAATTTTCAGGTTATTTTTTAGCACACAGACTTCATGCTTGAGCGCCAGCTTCTCCGCATGATCCTTATCAATCTGCTTCCGAAGAGAAGAGAACTCCAACTGGGATAAAGAAACCTTCCCCTGAAGATCAGACACCTTCTCCCACGCCTTTTATAGATGCTCAAGCCTCACTTCAAGGTCTAACTTCTTCTCCCTCAATTTAGCACTCGCCTTGAGCAACTCGCATCCTTTTGGAACACTCCATCCATCCTCCTTTAAGATCTCCTACCGTCACATTGTGGGAGATGAGCTTACGATCCAGCTCAGAGGTAAGGAGATCGAGCAGCTTGAGCTCTACATAGCGAGAAAGTCCAGGAATCCCCTGGAATGAACCCGCGGTGACATTCTACTGCCAGGCATTCAGGGAGCTTGGCAATAATCCAAGCTCATCATCAGATCTATCTTCGCCCACGCATCTCCATCCTCAGGCTCAAAGCCTTCATCCTCCCCAGAGAGCTTCACCCCAGAAGAGCCAGCCCCATCAGAGTTCATGCAGGCAGGGGACCTCAGTAGCTCCTGAAAGATTCCTATCTGATCGTGAACCTCTCAGCCTACTAAGATTATTGAATCAAAAGCTAGATGAGAAGGGTCCACTAGGCTAGCATCCACAATGGCCTTGAAACACAACGATAGCAAGACATTCAAAAAGAGGTGAAAGATGAAGATTTAATTATTTCGTTCAAAAAGATTACAATTGATTTCTACAAACGGTAGGAGAAATCGACAAGGCAAACTCTCAAGCACTCACTTTGCTTTGTGAGATGCCTTGAAAGCAGGAGTCGGAAGTGCAGCTTTCTTGGGGGTGGCCGGAGCCCACACTCAGTAGCAGGAGCAGTTGGCAGAGAGCTCGCTGTCAAGGGCGTAACATCACTGGACGGAGCATCCGGGGAGGTCTCCACCACTGTAGCAGGGGCAACTGCTCTCAGGAGGATCTTGGCCTTGATTTTGAGGAAGGCTCCAATCTCAAGCGGGTACCTCGGGGACATACCTTATTTTTTGTCTTCATATCCATCCTTATATTTCTTAAATTTGAAGACCTTCATCGCCTTTGACATTGATCTATTGTGGTCTACTTATGCACTTCAGCCTTATCCTGGGCAATTAGTGCTCGACTCAAGTCATCCTCGAGGCACTCCCTCGCCTCCTCGAAGGCGTCCCGCTCTGACATCAAGGTGGCCTCTGCCCCCTCGGCACACTGACACATCTTCTCAAACTCTCGCTGAGCCATTTGTAGCACAAGCTTTTTTTGTTACAACTCGGAGTCCTTCTTCAGCATCTCCAAACCTTATTCTCTAGCTCCCCCTCAAGTTGCTCTAACTCTCCTGTCAATTTGAACGAATGTCACTTCATGGTCCAAATCTACTCGGAGCCGACTGATCTCCTCACTCGCCGCTTTCCCGGCAGCGCTGAGCTCTTCCATCCTCTGATGCAAGTTAGCAACTTCCCCATCCTTCTCTTTCATGTCTTTTCTGTGATCATCCAACAGCTCGAAAATGAGCACGTCATTCTAAAATGAAAGTCAAAGTTAGATGGCACATAAACAACTTACTTAAGGCAGTCATCTT
Organism: Agave tequilana; assembly: GCA_038442645.1. Lineage (NCBI taxonomy): Eukaryota > Viridiplantae > Streptophyta > Magnoliopsida > Asparagales > Asparagaceae > Agave > Agave tequilana. Next base: position 36,432 of record JAVJIF010031012.1, on the reverse strand, counting down.
AATACTTACCCTGAATACTTCATTCTTCAAACACCGCCACCATTCCTTCAAAGACAAGGCCTTGAGGTCCTTAAGCCCTCCGAGGAAGTCGCCATACCTGCGAGCCACCTCAACATCTCCTCTCCAAAGAAACAGTCCTAACTGAAGGCTGAAATGGTCCACCCCGACTATAACTCCTAGAACTGAGCCATAATCTCCTAGGAGCTGATACCACCAGCGACGCTCGCACCGTTTGCAGCCTGAGAATGTTCTGTAGTGTCCACCCTCTCAAGACATGCAGAGACTCAAGCTCAAATCATCCAGAGTAGGGGCTCTGTTGCTTTAATCCCATCCTCGGGGAGTAACCCAGTAGTAGAGGGCTCCGCCGGCATCTCCAGGGGCGCGTCCGTAATCTCCTCAATAGCCTCGATGACGAGCGAAGCCCCCGAGCTCCGTCCGTGTGGTCGAAAGACTCAACCCCAGCTTCTTCAGCCACAGGGGACTACTCTGCGATCGTGGGCAGAGGAGTGATCGTGGCTTTGAATAACTCCGTCATCCCCTCATCATCAGACTCATTGAACTGAATACTACAATTTTTTTGCAAAAGAAAAAGAAGCATCTAAAAATAGTTCTCCACACAGAAAACCAAGGAAATCGAGAATTTATCCCAGGGCTTGGAAGATGCGAAGACTGAGCAAGAGCCATCTTCTTCTTAGTAGGAACTATCCATCCCACGACCCTCAACGTCTCAAGATTAATGACTGGTTGGCTCCCTTCCTGAGCAGGCTCCCTTCGTTCGGGGGCAGGGCGACTTTCCCCTCGAGCAGGTTCCTCCGATTTGGGAGCATGTTGATTCTTACCCAAAGCAGGTGCCTTCGGGATGATTGGTGGCACTAGAGATCTGTTTGGGTCCAGTAACCAACTCCAGTTATGTCAATCGTAGGTGATGGTTGTCAGCTTCCTCAACTTCACCTCGATATCAGTGGAGGACAAGGCCTCTTTGCGAGGGGCGGGGCCCAAGTTCTAGGCAACCAGGATGGCCCTACGCTCATTCTCCAATTCAGCTTCCCACGGACCAGTCACTCGGCTTATGGTATCTCGCATGTCATGATCACTGTCAACCATTATGACAATAATCTTCTCAACCCGTTTTGGGGACAAAGTAGCGAGTGCCTTGAGTGGTGCTCCTTAATGCATATGCGGTGTTGAAGACTCACGTTAACACGCATCGGGAGAGTACAAAGCACAGAGGGCATCGAACCTTAATATCGTACGCCAGGCCACTGCCGAAAACTGAGAGGGGCGGCCCGATAGAAAATCAGAATGCTGCGGATGAACCTTGTCATCGGCATATATGCACCGTCATTAGGCGGGGCCAAAGAAACGTCAACTCCATAGGGCAAAACTTGATTTTGATCCCAGGGTTCAAGCGAAAGCTATAGTTCGCCAGATATTTATCCACCTCCTCCTCGTTATGGAGCCTGGAGGTTTTTGGATCAAAGTCCATCCCGATCCAGGTACGATGAGAAGCTCTCTTCCCCTTCTCCTCTGCCGCAGCTTTTTCTTTGCTCGCACCCCAGACCATACAGGGTTCTCTCCCTTCCTCATCTCAACAAAAATAAGAAAAATGATTGATATCTAAGAACCAGAGGATCAGAAGAAGACAAGAAAAAAGAAGAAGATGAAGAGACTTGAGGAAAAATGCTCAAGGCCTCGTAGCGTTGCCTTCTTAAACCTAAGGGAACGAACGGTCGCTTGATCAGAGCCCTATACATATTACGAAGAATCAGATCAAAACTATAGCTTCGAATACGCGATATCCACCTCTAGTGTCGTGTCACATAAAAGTGACGATAACCTAATCGACGCTGCAGTGGATGGGGCCACACATTGAAGGCTCTGCCAGCCTGTAAAGCCATGCACGCCACTACAAAACAAAACAGAGGTGACAACAAATTAACCCGAGTCCAGGCCCAGAGTTCCCTTCTTTATCTGGTTCTCTCTCTCTAAGAGTCCCCGGGAACTTTTAGTCCCTGAGGGAGAGTTTTCAACCTCCTTAAAAGAGAAGAAAGTCAAGAGGGCATCTGTAGTGCTCAGTTTTTTGACCTCCTCGAGATCACGCCACGCGTCCATCCAGCACCAAAAAGGCGCACGACACATGACCGCTTTCAAAACCTCCAAGCAAGAGTCCTCATCCATTCAAACTCTGAGAAATTCAGATGGTTAGAAGAAAGAGATAAAGTTAGTTACAACAATCCTTATCTACAAGCCAAATTCCCATTTGAACTTGGTAGTTACAGTTTGAAATAGATCAACCACATCAACAACTGGACGCAAGCTACCAGATAAAGATGAACTCTCGCCTAATCAATTCAAATCTAGATGTTCAGCTCTAACCGTCTCTGTGGTAAGTGGTTGAGTGTTTAAACAAAGTTGTACTCCGCAGCCTTCTTCAACAGACACAACTTGTATAAATAATAGATCCCTTCCAACGCGAAAGGAGGGCAAGGAAGTAAGCGCAAAAATCCTATCACACCATAGAAAATCATTATAATTACCATTGTATAGTAGAATTACTCTCTCTCTCTCCGTGGTTCCATTTGAGTTTTCATGTAATTCTCTGTGTTAGTTTTGCTTTTCTGAAATTTGTTTGACCCGTCTCTACAAATTTGATGCGTGAATTAATTCCTTAGAAAATTACCCACAACAGCACAAAGAGACTTACAAGCTGAAAGTTTACCATGCTACACACAAAAGAGGCTCGGGCTAAAATCATAAAGTTCTTTATCCTCAACCAAGAATCCTATCTCTCCAGCAGATGCTTCTTTCTCAGTTCATCATCCACCATAGATCTCTTCTTCAGTAGATGCTCTCTAATCACCTGACATCTCCTCAACATCCACATTCTTCAAAACTCTTGATTTTCATCCATCGTGAATTTGCGGGGGAATGTTAAAGAATGCAATTAAAATTAGGACTAAAATACTAGTATAAATAGGATTTGCCTTCTAAAGTTTCCATTTTATATAATTGTAAAACCTATATATTTTCAGACATTGCCCTCATCAATAAGATGTATAATTCAATTTCTTCATTGATTTAAAATGTTAAAAATTTGATTTCATTAGAAATTTTAAAATATTAAAAGTATAACACCCAGATTATTAAATCCTAACTGAAAATTTTAATATTCGATTAACATGTATATAAAGAATGATTACAGACGATACTTCAATTACTTTCATATGTTAAGGGATTCGATCATCTAGTTAATGAACAATTACTTATGTTTAAGCTCTAAACATATTCTAATATATATGTAGGTGAGAAGAGATAAATATAAAGCATTATATATAAATATAAAGTATTATATATGCATATATAGATATAAATAGATGAATGAAGATAAAAAGTTATGGAGAGAGAGCTCTAGATTTTTCTTAAATAAAGAATTCATCACTAAAAATCTTTTCCCACCTATTTATACTCTCTCTTGAATTACTATTCATCCACGAATAAAAATCCCTAATTCTCTTCTTTTCCCATTCAAGAAAAAACCTTCTTTCTCCTACAATTTATTTTCTCATTTAATTCTCTTTTCTCTTCTTTTCTCTTTCTCTTCTTTCCTTTTTCTCTTCTTTTCTCCTCCAATTGGAGTCGGGACAAGGTGCAATCTTGGCCCGAGATCAGACCCGAGTCAAATTGGCTCGACCAACATTGACTCAAGACCAAGAAGAGGAGAATGAGGTGCAAGTCTTGGAAGTGTATGCTTGATGGTCCAAAATCAAAGTATTCTCAAATAATTAATCAAGTTTGGGAGATAAGCTGGCACCTCTTGTCTTTTAGTTAAATTCTTTGATTAATAATTATGCAAACATTAATTTTTAATATATATAAAATTAAATAGGAAATTGACGCGGTGATTTTGTGAGCTTTGTCGATATCGAAAAACCACCGAATCGAAGAGCGAGTAAAGTTTTTCTCTTGATTTCACTAGATTTCTTGTTGACACTCAAAAAAGATAACATCTCAGACAGTTTTTAACCAGTCTGAATGATGTTTAACTTATCAACATTTACAAAAAACAAGTCGCAGACAAGTTGACGACCAGTTTCTACCCATCCCCGAGGGACAAATCAGCGACTTGGACTTTACTGATCCAGTGAAGCAGACAGTAAGCCAAGATTGTCTTTGAAGAGACCTAAACAGGCCTAAGATACTGTGTTAGTTCAACACTTAGCATCGCATGAGCCCAAGGGGATAGCCTCGGCTGAGAGGCTAAGTTTGTCTAGATTCGCCTTGAAGCTCTCCATAGAGAGCTAACTTACAGCTTCACCTGAAAATAATTCTAGATTTACCGGAAGCTTCTTCAAAGCTTCGCATGAAGCTCTTCATAGTTCCACAGAGAGCTAACTTACAGCTTCGCCTGAAGTTAATTCTAGCTTCATCGGAAGCTAATTCTAGCTTCATCAGAAGCTTTCTTGATAGTTTCGCATGAAGCTCTTCATAGCTTCACAGAGAGCTAACTTATAACTTCGTCGGAAGCTAATTCTGTTGGCCCAGAGGCCTTCCACTCTAGTTTTGATGATGATTAACTCATGCAGTTAGTTTACTAATGATCTTGTGATGCTTAGTTTAGATTCTTAACCAAGATATTAGTAGGTGATTAGCTTCAACAAAGGAGTTTTGGAGCTTCTCACATGGTGATTCAAGAGCCCGAGCATCAAGATCATATATAGCTCTCGTTGGAGTCAAGCTCGGTGGATCACGGTTTGGATCGAGTCGGCTTGAAGACGGAGTTCGTCAAGAAGACTTTGGTACCTAGTTTAGTTTATATTTTAGATCCATGTGTAAAGATTAGATAGTGTGATATGCTCAAGTTCACAACACACACACGTGTTTCTAGTTTCATGTTTATCGGTTTTCGGGTTTTGGTTTAACCGATCTTGGTTTTTATGAATAGATAGATCAAAACAAGTTTACTTGGTTTATGTATATTAGATTCATTCTATATACATGTATGCTTCATATCTTAAATAAACTTAGTTTGACATACCTATTCATGTGTTTGGTGTTTTGGTATTTTTATCAAAACATATTTTCGGATTTATTGTCAAAAACAATGATATATATATATATATCTTTATGTATATTGATTTATATCCATATACAATATGCCTAAAAGTTGTTTCTATATCATGTTTTTGTATTTGGATAAGTTTTGGACAAAACGTATTTTCAATTCAAAAAATCCAAGTTTTAGAAAATACGGGTTTTGATTTTCGGTAAAATTTTCATAACACAAAAATGGTTCAAATTTTTTGAAATATGTGTTAAAATTTTTCACACATGTTTATATATCAAATATAATATTAGAACTTATTTTTGTGGATATTTAGAAGTTTTATGGGATTTTATTTAAAATTAAACCCAAGTTTTAAGTCCTGAAAAACTGCCTGCCAGGCTCTGGCGGTCGACCGGACCCAGAGTTGGCCGACCGGACCGGTCGACCGACGTGCATAAAACGTGCACGCTGGCCAGCAACTTGAGCCAGTCGACCGGGCGATCGACCGACTGCAAGTACCCCACTCTCGGGTAGGGGCGGTCGACCGACCGGTCGACCGTAAGGCTTGGACAGTCGACCGAACGGTCGACCGGCCAGAGAGCAGTTGCTCTCTGGATTGGCACGGTCGACCGGGCGGTCGACCGGAGGGCTCCAACGGTCAAATTTTGACCGTTAGCGGTCGACCGGGCCGGTCGACCGCCAGCCGCCCAGGCTGAAAATCAGCCCAAAGGCTAGTTTTTGTTGGAGGCCATTTATATCCCATTTGAGGTGTTTTCCCCAAGTTTTTCAAGAGCCAAAAATCTATATTCTTCTAGTGTTTTATTCAAGTTTTAAAAAGAGTTTTTAGATCTTCAAAGTTTTCATCTTCATTTGTTTTTAGGGTTTGGAAAAATCAAAGAAAATTTGAATTTGGGATATTTGCTTAGTTCTTCATTTCTATCAAATACAAGTTGTTTTCCCAAATATTTTTCTTTGTGTTTTTATTTCCATACTCTTGGTTTTCCACACTTGAGCTATTATTCTATCCTTTCTATAGGATCCTTGTTTTTTTTTTGTGGAGAAGAAATTGTTTGTGGTTGAGATATACCACCAAGTGTTATACCCTTTCATTTGTGATATCCCTCTTGGGTAGAGGTTGATTTGGGTTGTGATTAGCTCCCTCAAGTGTAGAGGTTGAGATTGTGGTTTGCTCCCTCTAGTGAGAGGTGGAGTTTGGATTTGCATCCCTCTTGGTGAAGAGGTGGATTGTGGTTGTTTGGTAGGTGCCTACCCCTCTTGTGTGAGGTGGTGATTGAATTGGTTGTGCATTGCCTGTGTGAGAGGTTGTATTGGTTGAGAGAGGAGTTGGGTACTCCCGGTTATTGTATTGCCCCAAAATCCTCGGTGGAGGTTCCCTGTGTGGGAGTCCTAGGTGGACAAGTTAGTGGATTGGAAATCCTTCTCGGTGAAGGCGAGGACGTAGAGTTGGGTGCTCGAACCTTGAAACACATCTTGTTGTTTGCGTTTGATCCATTGACTCTAACTTTCTCTCTTTATATTGTGCCTTGCATCTATTCATATTGCTCATTCATATATTATATGCTTGACTTGTTTGTGTGTGCCTCACTTGTGCTTAATCACGAGAGCTTCATATAGCGCCTGAACTCTTATTCAGAGGAATCAAGAGGAGTTAGTCCAGAGCCCTTCATCGAGAATTCGGCTACACTCGTTGGTTGCATTAAGTGTAGTTACAATTAGTTTTTAAATTCCGCATTTAGTTCATTAGATTAGCCGTACACCTATTCACCCCCCTCTAGGTGTACCCTACAAATTCTAGCTTCTTCGGAAGCTTTCTTGATAGCTTCGTATGAAGCTCTTCATAGCTCTATAGAGAGCTAATTTACAGCTTCACCAGAAACTAATTCTAGCTTCACCGGAAGCTAATCTAGCTTCGCCAGAAGTTTTCTTGATAGCTTCGCATGAAGATCTTCATAGCTCCACAGAGAGCTAACTTACAGCTTCTCCTGAAGCTAATTCTAGATTCACCTGAAGCTGATTATAGCTTCGCCGAAAGTTTTCTTGATAGCTTCGCCTGAAGAGGCTAGCTCCACATGAGGAAAGTAACCGCCCCACTGAGTTAGTGGGGAGAATTAATGAGTAGTTACACTCATGATTCCTCATTAAGAGGAGCCAATTAAGGGGAGTTAATGGGCAGTTACACCCATGATTCCTCATTAAGAGGAGCCAATTAAAGGGAGTTAATGGGTAGTTATACCCATGATTCCTCATTAAGAGGAGCCAATTAAGAGGAGTTAAATGGGTAGTTACACCCATGATCTCTTATTAAAAGGAGACAATTAAGGAGATCATAACTCCCTATTAAGCCTGTCAATAGCCCACTAGTAGGCTAGGCCCAGGGGCTTGAAGAAATTCAAATCCAAGAGGCTTTTTGAAGAGCATAAGCTTCTTTGGTGGCTTCAAAGCTTAAGCCAATAAGAGATCTACTCTCTCGCTTCTAAGAATTTAGAGAATCACTTCTCTAATCCTACAAGGATCAACTCAAGGTGCTAATACCTAAAGATCTTTCTTCCTCTCAAGGAATCTCTAGAACCAGGCGAGAAAAAATTCCCAGACAGCAGCATTCGAAGATCGATCGCTCGCATCGTCAACGGGACAAAGTGGTCGCGCGCTGGTCCGACTCCCACCGGCACACTTCCCTAAAAATCTCAGAGGAGATCTACCTGTAATTTCTTTTTAAAGAAATACTTGTAATTTCGCTCCTTGATCTCTTTTGTAAAGTTTTCCCGAATCAATTTTTAATGGAAAACATTTATGTAGTTTTTTTTCCATTGATTTTGCAAAAGGGAAAACTTACAAAAATAAAGTATCGAGGAGCGAAATTACAAGTACTTCTTTAAAAAAAGAAAATTACAAGTAGTGAGATTTCTGGGAAAGTGTGTCGGTAGGAATCTGATCAGCGCGCGATCACTTTATCCCTCTGACTATGCGATCGGTCAGACGATCGGACTGCCGCCTGATAAGACTCCCTTCTTGCCTGGTTCGGAGAATCAGAGAACAGAGGATCGGTAGAGCCCTCTAGTTAGAAAGCCTGCTTTTGAAGTAATCTCCTCTCTATGCTTGCATGTCTCTGCTCTTTTTTCCAGCCTCTCCTCTTGTGTGCCTCTGGTAGGCTATTTATAAGGAGGATAGGGGACAATTGCCCTGAAAATCTGAAAAAATATTGAGTCAATCTGTTTTACATTTGGAAATTAGCCTCGCCGTGAGGCTATAGACAGCTTTCGCGAAGCTAGGAATAGCAAGTAGCACTGATCTCTTGATCCGCTCTGCTAAAAAGGGATACTCCCTTGATTCTTTCTAAATAACCGAATGATCTCCCCTGATCTTTTCACCTGATTGGGAGAGTCAAAAGATTATGACAAGCAATTATCAAATTTGATCTCAATTAGATTTGATCTCATCTGGAGATTTGATTGGTCAAAGGTGACCATAAAAGACCCGCAGCGGAGTCGTTGCGTTGAGCTCATGGCGGAGCTGGGAGACGCACCTGGCGAAGTTAAAAGAAAGCTCTCGGTGGAGCTGGATAAGACTTGTGGCGGAGCTACCAGTTAACCTTTTGCGCAGGTGCGTGGAGCTTTGAGCGAATTTAACTTTCTGCGGAGTTAACTGAGCATTTCTGGGCGAAGCTATAAGTTAGCTCGCAGCGAGGCTGTGAAGGAGCTTCCTGTGATACTAAGCAACTTTGGTTTCTCATGCGAGACTTATCTCGTGGACTCGTGCGAGACTAAGTGTTGAGCTAATTTAGTGTCCCTCGACCTGCTTGGGCCTTCTCACGGGCTTTTATAAGGATGATCTCGGCTTACTGTCTGCTTCACCAGATCAGTAGAGTCCAAGTTGCTGATTCGTCCCCTTTGAGATGGGTGATGACCTGGCCATCGGCTTGTCTGCCACTTATCTTTTGTAGATGTCAACAAGTTAGACCTCGTTCAGGCCAGTTAGAAATCTTGTCTTTTTTAGAGTGTCAACAAGACCTCCTTCAAAGTTTTCGTAAGTTTGCAATGGAATAGTTCAGACTCCGAAATACTTTGAACTGCTTCGATTGATGGTATGTGAAATGCGAACGTCGTCATAGTGGCTGAGTTCAGCTTCACTTTCAACCCTGCTTTCAGATTGGAATAAGTTCGTCGAGGAATCATGTTGATTCGCGATTTTGGGTAGCTTCGCGTCGGATAGCTTCGCGTTCGAGCCTCCCGGAGCGGCTTCGTTTTAAATCAGGATTGGAACAACGTTCCTTTCCCTAGGCTAACCACTTTTTTGCGAGTTACGAGAGGGATTGTTCCCTTTTCTGAGATTAGAATAACTTCTCTTGTATTTAACGAGGGAGATTATTCCTTTTCTCGAGGCTAAGCATTTAAATGCTTTAACTTTGCCCGCGCTCCTAAGCTTGAAGCGTCAGTGACATGGTCAGGCCATGAGGCCTATAAATAGGACACTTGAAGTCCTTTTCAAAGAAACATACTTTTCTCTTTCTGAAAAGTCTGTTCATGACATCTCCTCGTTGCCTAGGAAAGTCGACTGAAATAGTGGGGACGCCCACTCTGGTCACTAACCGGCCAAGAGCTGGTGAGTCTCGGTCATCCAGAGACTTTACTAATGGATTAGTTACTTTAGGGAGTTTATCTCCCTTAATTTTCTTAACTTTATCAGCTATCTTAGGGATTAAATTTCCTTGGACTTTGCATTTGGCTGACTTTCAGAAAAGGGTTTCAGCCCTATTTTCTAGCTTCTCGGTAAAGCTAGCATTATCGCTCTTTTCATGCAGAATCGTTGCCTTGATCTGTCTGTCTGTTAAATTTGCCATATAAGCAAGGCTTAGGACTTGGTCCTTTTAAGGTTGAGCCAGTTTTGCTATATAGGTGGGGTTAAGACTGCGTCCCTCTGAACCAGTCTGGCCTAACCATATAGGCGAGGCTAGGACTTGGTCCTTTTTAAGGTTTCTCCAGCCTAACTGCCTTGGGCGAGGCTAAGACTTGGCTTATGCTGAGCTAGTCTGTCATTACTGTTCAAGCGAGGCCACCCTCTGCTTAGCTGAAATCCGTCTTGAAGGCACACCTGGATAGCTTCGCCCAAAGAATTTTGACGTAGCATTCCACCCTCTTTTTGATTTAATGCTAACTTGCTTCCTGTTTGCATTACAGTGAACTATGCTGGCTAGTCTTTCGTCTTGATGAAAGAGACCGAAAACTTGTCTCTTGATCTTCAAGTTGAAGCTTTGATCATAAGCAGGAGAAACATACTAGAGCAGTTGATGCGCGTTCCAAGAAGAGGCTGGTAGTCGCTTATCCGAGACGATCTACTCCGAAAAGGGCTGGTAGTCGCTTATCTAAGATGATCCACTTCGGGAAGGCGGGCGTCACCTGTAAGGTCTCAGATCCTTCCTTTGCCAATTTTAATCAAAGAAGATCCAGCTTTCTGATGGCAACCAGTCCTTTGCTAATTTTGATTACGGAAGATCCAGCTTCCTTTGCCAATTTTTGTAAAAGAAGATCCGGCTTCTTGATGGCAAAATCTGCCATTAAGCGAAGGATTACAGCCTTGTGTAGGAGGAAGGCCTTTCGTATCCAATTGGTTTGGCTTATCACCTTGAAAGTAGATATGACAACTTGTATGCCTTTGGAGCAATGATTCGGTTGTACGAAAGATCATCTTGATGTAGCGTCAATGTATCTTCCCATTTGAATCAATAAAAATATTTATTTTTCGCTTGTCTACTTTGTTCCCCTCCTTTTTGATTCGAGAACTCCTGGAATTGACTAGCTTAAGTAAGTCTTTTCTTAGGAGGAAATGAGAGCTCTTAGCGGAGCTAAACTTTCAGCGAAGTTGGAGACAGACTTCCAACTAAGTCAGGAATAAGTTTCTGGCGAAGTTAGCATGGAATTTCCGTGAAGCTAGAGATGTGCTCTTAGCAGAGCTAAGGCATGTTTCTTAGCAAAGTTACTCAAGCGTTGCGTGAGATCAATGCTGAAGTCACAACGGAGTTAGCTCTTAGTGGGTTGAAGCAACACTTCTCGGAAGACGCTCAGGTGCCGTTTCAAATTAATTTGAAACGACCACCTGCGCTCCTTTTGAGGAGGTGAATTTAGGCAGTCTTAAGCCTATAAAAGCCCAATTGGGCTGAAAGAGAAAGAATTACTTCTCTTTGAATTCTCAGAGAAAACAAATCTCTTTTTCTTCCTTCTTCTTCATTTGATATTTTAAGAACTTTTTTCAGTTCTTCCATGGTTCCTAAAAGACGAGCAGGTAAAGAGGCAGCGACCTCTGTGACGGAGGGACCTTCTCCTCCTCTGGTCATTGAGCGCCCCATTACGGGTAGGGATTTTTTCTTTTTTACTCAGAAATTTTCATCTCTTTTCAAAGCCAATTTCTGGTTATTTCATGATGAATCTAGAATGCTTCATTGTGATCCAGTGATCTCAGGGAGTTCAACTCCCTTAACTTTCTTTGTCAAATTTTTAGAGGATTTAATCCCCCTTAATTTCTCAACTGAAAATTTAGGAACCAAACGGTTTCTTCTCCAAGATTCTGTGCTAAGCTAACCCTTAGGCGGTTCATATCTTGTCGAATAACAGGATGCGAAGCCAACCTTAGAAGCATAGCTGGAAAAGGACTTTAAAGTCCTTGGATATGGCGAAGTTAGCCCTTGAGGGCTTATTTACATTCTGTTCGGCGATAGAATGCTAGGGGAAGCTTCCAGAACGAAGCTAACACTTAGATATTTTCTGCATTTTGCCCTTGTGCAGAGTGTGGAGCTAAGCTGCAGTTGCGAAGCTGAGCGAAGCTAATGTTAGGCTAGCTTTGCTCGAAGAGCGAAGCTATGCCTTAGCAAAAATTATATTCTTGCTTTAGCTTTCTTTCAGCAAATGAACTAATCATAGTTTCTTCTTGTTTCCACAGTGCACTATACTCCTGGTCCTCTGAACAGTCTCTTCGGAATAGCTAGGGGACCGGATGACAATGTTAGCCTGTAGTTTCAAGGGCAGGTTTCATTATTCAGTGAGCGGAGTGCTCCCGGTCGGGATACCCTTATATACGCCGGAGATCAGTGTACTATGAGAAGCATCTTAACTACTGCTCCCCTTGAGGATTCTAACTGAAAATCTATCAGAAGCCTGGTTTTATGTTCGGAGATGCAGCTGCTAGCTGGAGAAAGGCAGTGGGTTTTCAATCTAGATGGCGAGAAGCATTATCTTCCATCTAGCAAGCGTCATTTACCACTGTCTTTCTTCCAATGCATGACGAGGGCTCGGAAGATACAGTGGCAAGTGACTCGGACTACCGACTCTGTTCACGTAGGGAAATTGATAGCTTCGTCTCCTAGTTATACAAGGGTGGGTCCTCGCTGCATATTGGGTCTCCACCCTGGGAACGTTCTTCCGGACATCCCAGTAGGAGAAAATCCCGCGGTGGCTCAGACTTTTGGCAACCAGTTCTTCAAGGTTCATGGTAATTATCCAGCCACTGATTTCAGGACCCCTGGGTGGATTCACCCCCCAAGGCCTGGTGGAGGGAGTTGACCCTATACATCTTAGCCCATTTTGAAGAGGATCTGGAGAGACTGGGACTCTACGAGGCCGTTAGGGTGACTTGTTACGATATTCAGATGAGCCTAGCGAACTTCTACGCCATCTTTGAGTTATACTGTCCAGCTACAGGGACTTTCTTCACCTCTGTAGGCGAATTGGGCATGGCTTTGCACGAGATGTGGGAAATCTCTGCTTTGCCCTTAGGATCTCTCCCATATGAAGAATATTTCCCATGCGAGGCGAAATTGGCACTTCTGGAGAAGCAGGAGTCCGCTTTGTTTGACACTTACCAGAAGTTGATGTGCCATCTTGTAACCCCTGATCCCTGATATCCGTATCACCGTATCAGTACTTGATATGACGTATAAAATTGACTTGACCTCCTTGGTAGTCCGAATGAGCTGATTTCAGTTTCAAATATTATTTTCTAATATTTTAGATTTTTCAGAATTTTCTGAAATTTTTCTGGATTATTTTGAAAAATCTCAGTAGTCGGTGTCGACCGATGGTGGTAATCAGCTCTATGATTTTTAATTCACAAACGGAGTTGAATTTTGGGAATCGGCTTTCACCTTATATCTTAGAATCATATTTTCTACGTTATGATATTTTTGGTAACCGTTCGGGACTAGTCGAATTCTAGACAAAATTAAATAATATTAATTTAAGTAATTTAATTAATTAAATATTTTCTTCTTTCTTTTCTTTTTCTTTCCCCTTCTTCCCTTCTCTGGAGAATTCCCACCGCCATACTCCACCGCCTTTCTCTTCTCCCTCTCTCTATTATCTCTATTTCTATCTCTCTCTAATTAAGGTCACTAATCAAACCTCTCTCTCTCTATCTCACACCTCTCTCTCTCTCTCTATTTCCTCTCCTTCTTTCTCTCTCTCCCACTGTTCCAGACCAGCAGGTGGCATAGACACACGCCTGCGGCCACGCGGCCGTGGTGGCCGGCGCGCCACCGCCGCACCACCAGCCCGGGCACCACCCCCTCTTCTCCTCCTCCTTTTCCTTCTTTTTCTTCTCCTTCTCCTTTCCTGTTCTTCTTCTCCTCCTTCTTCCTTACTTCTTCCTCTTCTTTCTTCTCTCCCTCTATCTCTTTTTCTCTCTCGCTCGCTCTCTGATCACCGCCGGCGGGGCGGAGCTTCCGCCGGCGGAGCAACGCTGGCCGGCGGGGCTGGACCCCGCCAGCCCCTGCCCCATCTTTCTCTCTGTCAAAGCTCTCTCTCCCCTCACTCTCTCTCACTCTCTCTCTCGGCCTGAACCGCCGCCGGCGGCTAGGCTTGCCGCCGGCGGGCTCCCTTGCCGCGGCCAGTGGAGCTGGCCGGCCAAGGCGCGCGTAGCAGCAGCGCCCTCGCTGCTGCTGCTGGCTATTGGGTTCGGGCATGAACCCGAACCCATCAACCCTATTGGGTTAGTTTGAAACCCAACCCGTTAGCCTTATGACCCAATAACCTATTACTTAATTTATGGGTATGGGTTGTGGTTCCAAACCCGACCCGTTATGAACCCAAACCCGCTCTCAAATCCAATAGAGGTAATTTTCCATAAAACCCCCTGGTAAATAATACTTATTGCATTTTAAATCCTTATTTAGTACATATTTAACCCTTTTTGTTATGATCTAGTATTCGGCGATATCTGGAGCATCCGGACTCCGATTTGGACTATTCTGGAACCATTGCGATCGTGGGAAAAAGATCTACCTTCCCATGGCCAGTTTGTGACTGTTTTTCTTTTATAAATTATATTTTTACCATGTTTAGTGAAAGTGATTGATTGCGTAATTAATAAAACTTGATTATCGGTAAATCATTATAATTATTGTTTACTCGGTAAATCCCTGGAATTAAAACATAATAAAACCTGATTTATTATATAGGATAATTGGTTAGTTAACGAGATTTTCGAAGTTAATAATGTTCAGAAGTAAAACTAACCACGAACTTGATAATTAAAATAGATCAATATGTTTATACTTTGGTGGGACCTACCGTATTCATAAGATAGTAATAGTGAGTATAATTAAAAGTATTTAACACCTGAATGGATGATACAGCCGTGTTACACCGGACACGATAGTTTACATACAGTGCATTATATATTCACGTCCATCTGTTACATAGAGACTTGTTAGACTAAACAGCAATGTGCATACACTCGGAACACCGTGACTTACATATCCTGTCACACGGAACACTGTTATCTCGTGTACATGTATTACCGTTACACATACTATGACACGCCGCACTATTATTTCGTATTCATATCCCACCGATATATAGCTGAACCGCTTCACGGAATACCGTCATTTCATATATTGTTATCATCATACATGGATTCTCAGCATATCACTGTTACACATGCAAGCATGGTTTCTATATTCTTGTCATATGGATCACCGTTCATATTGCATGTCATACTCATGTATTCCTATTACATGATTATTTCCCGTTACTGTTATTGATATTCCCGTTACTGGATACATGAGCCGTTGATATGCGATGTGTGGAATCCCACATCTATTATTTTCGGTTTCCCGTTATCGTGTTTTGTGCTATCAACAGAGCTCATGTTATGTTATCGTGTTACATGTACCATATCCTGTACTTGTTCCTGATATACTGTATAGTGAACGATAATAAAGAGAACATGGGTATGGGGGAGACTTGACGGTTAACTAGATCTTGTCGGGTGGATGTCTGGATCCATTGTTTGTCCCACTGCAGGGGACGGGGTAGTGCTGGCTACCGTATGTTATAGCTCATGAGCTCCCGTTTCCCGTTATTGTTTTAGCCCATTTAGTTCCCGTTACATGTTACAGCCTTAGCGGGCTGGCCCTGGTCTCAGCAGCCTGGGGTTTGTTTAAGGCCGTTGTCCCGGGTATGCACGGGATACACCCACCTGACTAGAGCTCCTCGACCATGGATTTCCAATAAACATAATAAAACAGTATACACAATAGTGACATCGGGAACACTTGTTATTTGGTCACTCTCTCGTTTGGATAATGGTACCCGTATGCCATGTCCGGATGGGTTCGACTGGAGTGCGGGCTCCAGTATGAACTGCCAGTGGTATGAGACACTGGAAGAGTTTGATTAAAATAGCAGGCGGTACTGATTGCTACTATTGGATAAATAACATGACTTGCCTGATACATGTATACTATTGTTTAGTTATATTTGTTACTGTACCTGATCATTTATCCGCTCTCATATTACATGTATACTTTGTTACTATACATGGTACATGTTATACTTACATGTATTCTGTTTTCTGTATACCTTGCAGACATCATTACTGTCTATGCACAGCATCGTATTATGATATTATTGCATATGCCCATCAGCATGTTCACTTCTATCACGTTACTACTAGACAACATTATTTATTATATAAGCTGGATACGACTGTAGACATGACCCGATAAGAACATGCTAGGTAGTGATGGTATTACAAGATGACATGTTTATATATTTCTACTGCTTATTATATATGCTTATTATATGGTATCACTAATACAACATCATGTATTATATATTATTATCGTGTTTGTATTACTATAGTAGATATTACTACCTCCTTCATTTTATCACTCATTAGGTCATTTTCTGATGACCCTAGGTTTGCGTGCCCAGGTTGGAGATCCGAGTATCGTTTGGTCAGCTAGTTCATTGGATTCACATAGGAGACTCTACCATCGAGACCCTTTATAGGTATCTTTGTGCTTTGTTCCTGTTATCTTAGTTATCCCTGTTTTTATAGCTGTTATGATTACTAACCCCTTTCTGCAGGTATTCTTGTACTTATTTCCTGCTGGAACTCTTGTCTATATGGAGGCTATGTCCTGTACTGAGGCTTAACGTACGCGTGAGTGTGTTTTCACCTCGCGTATGTACATCGCCATAACGTCTTCGTATCCTTGGGATCGGGGCGTTACATAGTGGTATCATAGCTTAGGTTCACACCTGGTGTGGGTAACCACATGGGTCAATAGTCGGGCTCTTACCAACAGTACAGACAGATTCAGATTGCAACTCATCTGTATCTAAATTTGGGAAGTCCAGCGACGAGTACAAGAATACAGTATCATTGACAATTCCTTCCATGACTCTTTTGTATTCCTTACTTACAGTTGTCAACCAGAATTTCTGATTTCCTTGTCGCTTTCTTTTCATCTTATTGCTTCCAATTCGTTAACGTTAGTTCACTACAATACTTTTCCACCCTGAGTTCCTTATAGATATCAGAGTGCGCAACGAAAGTTTCGTGGGCCCGTAACATTTAGGCTTTGGGGCTGAAAATATTGTTCTCACACCTAAATTAAAATTTCGAGGACGAAATTTTTTGTAAGGTGGGGAGAAATGTAACCCCTGATCCCTAATATCCGTATCACCGTATCAGTACTCGATATGACGTATAAAATTGACTTGACCTCCTTGATAGTCCGATTGAGCTGATTTCAGTTTCAAATATCATTTTCTAATATTTTAGATTTTTCAGAATTTTTGGAATTTTTCTGGATTATTTTGAAAAATCTCAGTAGTCGGTGTCGACCGATGGTGGTAATCGGCTCTATGATTTTTAATTCACAAACAGAGTTGAATTTTGAGAATCGGCTTTCACCTTATGTCTTAGAATCATATTTTCTACGTTATGATATTTTTGGTAACCGTTCGGGACTAGTCGAATTCTGGACTAAATTAAATAATATTAATTTAAGTAATTTAATTAATTAAATCTTTTCTTCTTTCTTTTCTTTTCTTTTCCCTTCTTCCCTTCTCTGGAGAATTCCCACCGCCATACTCCACCGCCTTTCTCTTCTCCCTCTCTCTATTTATCTCTATTTCTCTCTCTCTAATTAAGGTCACTAATCAAACCTCTCTCTCTATCTCACACCTCTCTCTCTCTATTTCTTTCCTTCTCTCTCTCTCCTACTGTTCCAGGCCATCAGGTGGCCTAGACACACGCCTGCGGCCACGCAGCCGTGGTGGCCGGCGCGCCACCGCCGCACCACCAGCCTGGGCACCACCCCCCCTCTTCTCCTCCTCATTTTCCTTCTTTTTCTTCTCCTTCTCCTTTCCTGTTCTTCTTCTCCTCTTTCTTCCTTACTTCTTCCTCTTCTTTTCTTCTCTCCCTCTATCTCTTTTTCTCTCTCGCTTGCTCTTTGATCACTGCGGAGCTTCCGCCGGCGGAGCAACGCTAGCTGGCGGGGCTGGCCACCGCCAGCCCCTGCCCCGTCTTTCTCTCTGTCAAAGCTCTCTCTCTCCTCACTCTCTCTCACTCTCTCTCTTGGCCTGAACCGCCGCCGGCGGCTAGGCTTGCCGCCGGCGGGCTCCCTCGCCGCCGGCCAGTGGAGCTGGCCAGCCAAGGCGCGCGCAGCAGCAGCGCCCTCGCTGCTGCTGCTGGCTATTGGGTTCGAGCATGAACCCGAACCCATCAACTCTATTGGGTTAGTTTGAAACCCAACCCGTTAGTCTTATGACCCAATAACCCATTACTTAATTTATGGGTATGGGTTGTGGATCCAAACCCAACCCGTTATGAGCCCAAACCCGCTCTCAATCCAATAGAGGTAATTTTCCATAAAACCCCCTGGTAAATAATACTTATTGCATTTTAAATCCTTATTTAGTACATATTTAACCCTTTTTGTTATGATCTAGTATTCGGGCGATATCTGGAGCATCCGGACTCCAATTTGGACGATTCTAGAACCATTTGCGATCGGGAAAGAGAGCTACCTTCCCATGGCCAGTTTGCGAGTATTTTCTTTTATAAATTATATTTTTACCATATTTAGTGAAAGTGATTGATTGCGTAATTAATAAAACTTGATTATCGGTAAATCATTATAATTATTGTTTACTCGATAAATCCCTAGAATTAAAACATAATAAAACCTGATTTATTATATGGGATAATTGGTTAGTTAACGAGATTTTTGAAGTTAATAATGTTTAGAAGTAAAACTAACCACGAACTTGATAATTAAAATAGATCATTATGTTTATACTTTGGTGGGACCTACCGTATTCATAAGATAGTAATAGTGAGTATAATTAGAAGTATTTAACACTCGAATAGATGATATAGCCGTGTTACACCGGACACGATAGTTTACATACAATGCATTATATATTCACGTCCATCTGTTACATAGAGACTTGTTAGACTAAACAGTAATATGCATACACTCAGAACATCGTGACTTACATATCCTGTCACACGGGACACTGTTATCTCATGTACATGTATCACCGTTACACATACTATGACACGCCACACTATTATTTCGTATTCATATCCCACGATATATAGCTGCACCACTTCACGGAATACCGTCATTTCATATATTGTTATCATCGTACATGGATTCTCGGCATATCACTGTTACACATGCATGCATGGTTTCTATATTCTTGTCATATGGATCACCGTTCATATTGCATGTCATACTCATGTATTCCTGTTACATGATTGTTTCCCGTTACTGTTATTGATATTCCCGTTACTGGATACATGAGCCGTTGATATGCGATGTGTGGAATCCCACATCTATTGTTTTTCGTTTCCCTTTATCGTGTTTTGTGCTATCAACAGAGCTCATGTTATGTTATCGTGTTACATGTACCATATCCTGTACTTGTTCCTAATATACTGTATAGTGAACGATAATAAAGAGAACTTGGGTACGGGGGAGACTTGACGGTTGACTAGGTCTTGTCGGGTGGATGTCTGGATCCATTGTTTGTCCCACTGCAGGGGACGGGGTAGTGCTGGCTACCGTCTGTTATAGCTCATGAGCTCCCGTTTCCCGTTATTATTTTAGCTCATTGAGTTCCCGTTACATGTTACAGCCTTAGCGGGCTGGCCCTGGTCTCAGCAGCCAGGGGTCTGTTTAAGGCCGTTATCCCGGGTATGCACGGGATACACCCACCTGACTAGAGCTCCTTGACCATGGGTTTCCAATGAACATAATAAAACAGTATACACAATAGTGACATCGGGAACACTTGTTATTTGATCACTCTCTCGTTTGGATAATGGTACCCGTATGCCATGTCCGGATGGGTTCGACTGGAGTGCGGGCTCCAGTATGAACTGCCAGTGGTATGGGACACTGGAAGAGATTGATTAAAATAGCAGGTGGTACTGATTGCTACTATTGGATAAATAACATGACTTGCCTGATACATGTATACTATTGTTTAGTTATACTTGTTACTGTACCTGATCATTTATCCGCTCTCATGTTACATGTATATTTTGTTACTATACCTGGTACATGTTACACTTACATGTATTCTGTTTTCTATATACCTTGCAGACATCATTACTATCTATGCACAACATCGTATTATGGTATCATTGCATATGCCCATCAGCATGTTCACTTCTATCACGTCACCACTAGCATGTTCATTTCTATCACGTTACTACTAGACAACATTATTTATTATATAAACTGGATACGACTATAGACATGACCCGATAAGAACATGCTAGGTAGTGATGGTATTACAAGATGACATGTTTATATATTTCTACTACTTATTATATATGCTTATTATATGGTATCACTAATACAACATCATGTATTATATATTATTATCGTGTTTGTATTACTATAGTAGATATTACTACCTCCTTCATTTTACCACTCACTAGATCGCTTTCTGACGACCCTGGGTTTGCGTGCCCAGGTTGGAGATCCGAGTTATCGTTTGGTCAGCTAGTTCATTGGATTCACATAGGAGACTCTATCATCGAGACCCTTCATAGGTATCTTTGTGTTTTGTTCCTGTTATCTTAGTTATCCCTGTTTTTATATCTGTTATGATCATTAACCCCATTCTGCAGGTATTCTTGTACCTATTTCCTACTGGAATTCTTGTCTATATGGAGGCTATGTCCTGTACTGAGGATTAACGTACGCGTGAGTGTGTTTTCACCTCGCGTATGTACGTCGCCATAACGTCTCCGTATCCTTGGGATCGGGGCGTTACACATCTTTATATTTTCTCGAGTATTCATGGTGCCATATGGGAGCTTCATGCAGTTCGAAGAGCTAGGGAAATTATTTGTTCTCTAACCTGGATGATGCTCCTGAGGTAGCTTACTGCAGGGTTACAGATGAGGACATTTTTCAAAGGATGCAGGAACACTCCCAAGGGGATATGATTTTGGAACAGGATGAAGGATCCTATCAGAAAGGTGATATTCTTTGGAATTTCCATCACCAAGCTCGCCGACCGATGTCTCAGAAGGCACTTTTGGGCGATTTTTTATCGGTTTGGTTGAAGAGGTGTGTGGTGCCCTCTCCCTCCAGCGACGTCATCCTTCCGACTGTCTTATTGTCGGTTGTTCGTTTGGTCCACGGTCGTTCCCTCGGATTTCTCCTGGCGATGGTGTGTTGTATTCATCGGGGCCTTCATGCATTGACGGAGGCTTTCTGTAGGCTACCAATAACGAAGAGGGGCAAAGGCACTATCTTGCCTTGCGACGGACCAAACCCCAGGATCGATTTGCCATACACTTATTTGTTGGTATGGTTCGCCCTCACTGCCCTTCCATTATCCAAGCCGGTGAGGAGCCTCCAGAAGGTGTCGGAATGGCACTTCTCCGTCAATTTGAGGGATGTTCGTGGTTGTTGACTTATGTGGCCGCGGTTCGCAAGCTACTGTGCCGGTATGATGTTTACAGCCTTTTTTCGCTGCTTTCCCTACATTGGTGATGCAGGCTACGGCGAAGAATTCAAGGATGTAGGAGATGGGCAGACGTCGCTGAGCCAGGGAGTCTTCGAATGGCTAGTTAGCATCCAGCCATCCCATCTGGTATACAGGAGCGGAGATACCTGCTACTTAGAACCTTATATCCCGAGTCGGTTTGCTCGTCAGTTTGGGTATGACCAACTGTACGTAGGTAACCCGAACACCAACCTGGCCTTTATGTGGAGCCTCATTGATGGTGCTCGTGCCTGGCGGTTCTACATTGCTGACTGTACTGAGGCGCGGCTGTGCATGCCGCTGAGGACTCTGAATCTTCAGACAACTTTGGGGTTCTATCAGTGGTACATAACTTCGAACTCCACACCCACCGGGTTTTTATTAACTCTTTGGCGTGAAGTTAATCTCTCGGTGGCTGAAGCGGAAAGTCACTGAGAGAGGCAAAGGCAGAAGGGTCCGCGTGCTAGGCCTCAGGAAGTTCAAAACTACTGCCAATAGTAAGGCTTCAGATGCAGAAAGTTCTCGCTTTAAGGGAGACACAGGTGCTGAGGCTCCACGAGATGCTCCTGGTGGGGTAGGCACGGCCCCCATGGAACATGTAGAAGTAGAAGAAGTGGAGGAAGAAGATCCCGACGTCCACTTCAAATGAAAGTGATAAGGTGGATCTCGCAGGAAGAGGATAGTGAAGAACCCTCGTCGCTACACTCCCACCATTATTGTAGAGGGTGAGTCAATCGCGGTGCCTCCTTCTCCTGCTCCATTAGTCATTAAGCTGTCAGCTCCGAGGCAGACCGTTGGTAAAGCTGTTCCTGACCTAAGTAAGATCGGCTCTGTTCTTGCAACACATACTTATATATTTCATACAGCTCATTATTTTTTCTATGATTCAGGAACTGAGATGGCAAGAGACACGGGAGCCGAGGCTATAGGAGAACAGGGAGATTACTATGATCTCTTGTTCACTTATAAAGAAGGTGACGAGGCTAGCTACTTTGTCATCTCAAAAGAATCCGGAGGTGATGCGGCTGACGCCGGTCCTTTGGGTGCTGGGACCTCAAAAGGAAGCCCCATGGCCTCCAGCTCTATAGGATGGACCACCGAGGGTTCGGTGAGTGAAGGTGAGCCGGCCGTTCGTGTAGACTCTACTAAAAACTTTCCTATGGAGCCTGAGGGGATTGATCCTGCTGTCGAGAAAGTTCAGAGAGAGACTACGGCTAAGGCAGTTGAGGTGATACCACTTCTTGGTAACATTTTGATCTTTCGTGAGTAATTTTCTCCTGATATTCATTATATCTTGCTGAAACAGAGTCTTGCGACAGGTGTCCCGCCTCTGGGTGCATCGACTTCGAGGGAGCCAACCAATCTTCCTGAGGGAGTCAGGGGTGAAGTAAGTACTTCGACCGCGGTGGACGCTGCTGAGTTAGATGCCTTGTATCACGACTTGCCCACTTATCAACCGGAGCCGGCCGGTAAAAAAGAGGCTGAGGAGACAGTGGTTACGGAACCAATCTTACTTCCAACCACATCGGTAGGTGAAATGCTAGTGGTTTCGCTAACGCTGCCTATACTGGGAACCACAGAGCTGAAGGTAATTACCAGTCCCTCATCTCCGACAATGGTCGTCGAACCAGCTTTCCCAAAAATAGTCACTAGCCCTACTTCGGTCATGGCTAGTGTACTGGTTTTAATGAGGACTCCTCCGAGATCACCGGCGATCCCTCATATTGCTTTGGCCAGTGCTTCTGTCATCCCTTCTACAGTTGTGTCAGTGAAACCGGTGGAAGCTTTGCCTTCAGGGGCCACTCGTTCACCGGGAGTAGTTGAAGCTGAGAATGAATTTGTGGCTGAGCTAGTCGACAACTTTTATAAGGGCTTGAAGCGATCCATTGCTTTGGTCTTGAAGGGCTCGACTACCTCGTTTTCTGCTTTGAAGGTGGTCCTCTCTCGAAGTATTGATAGCATTCGAGACTTTGGAGGGGATGACCAAGCTGCCACATTGGAGCTTCTAGTGGACAGGTTTAAGAGGGACATGGACGAATGGCGCCGTCTCAGCCATTCAAATTTGGAGTCCTCAGTTAATGAGCAGCTCGCACACCTCACTGCTCAAATGCATGAAGCTCATCTTGCCGCTCAAGAAGCAACTAAGGTAATTTCTTCTGACTTGAAATCCTTAGAGATAAGGAAAGTAGAACTTGGGGATGCTATAGATGCTTCTAACAGAGCTCTTCTCGATGCCGAGGATAAGATTGAAAAGGCCAATGAAATGATCAAGAAAGCTAATCTTCTTTTATCCAAGGCTGAACCGGTGTGTCTTGAGGAGATTGCTCGGTTAGAGTAGCTTAAGGCTCAGAATGACGAAGTCCTGCAAAAAGAGCTAACACAGAGGGCAATGTTTGGAAAAGGAGAAGAGTTTACTCAAGTCAGAGATAGAGGGTTTTAGAGTCAACCTTCTTGTTGGATTGTAGTGCTCGAAACTCTGAAAATGTATGTTTAATATGCTCCTTCCAAATTACTGTAATAGCATAGGCTATACGGGTCGATCCTAAGGGAGAGCTCACGATAAAAGCTTTGCGGTTATGAATCAAAGAGAGAGAAAGCGAAGATTCTTCTATGTTCAAAAGAAAAACAACATGGAAAAGTAAAAGAAGAAATTTTTGTGATTTGGTTACATGGAAAGAAAAACTGATGTAAAAGAGAATGAAAAAGAACTTTGGAAAGTTGTCTTGCTAGAAAAGAAAACTAGTGAAGGAAGCTTTTGGAAAACTTTAGAATGAGAAAGGCCATGACTAGCTAACTTTACTGAATTGCTAACTTACAAAGCTCATGGGTGATGCATGCCTCATGTGGATTCATTGGCAAGAGATATGACTTGCTTGTTAGGTCAAGTATGTCCCACTTGGAAGATGAGTGTTCTTCTCGGTCTTAACTTGTAGCCTCATTGATTCATCGGCTCCCGAGATAGAATTTCATGGTGGAATCAAGGAGTGCCACTCAAAGGGTTGCTAAGGAAGAAGATACAAGTTTCATTAGTCATTCAAGGCATATACACGCTAGCTTTGAATTAAGAAAAGTGTTCTACAAACCATTAGCAAATTTAGGTGATCCATCTCCATGTTCCATCAAGGCACTTGTTCTAAAGACAAGGCTCTAAATGAGGCTCACATGAATTATATGGATGTCTAACAAGCATTTCCCAATAATGAACACAACTCATTTTCATTGGAGATCAAAAGAGAATTAACATTGCAAGTTAGAAATTAGCAATCACCCAAGAGTTAGAAGTTAGCAATGTTAGTTGTTAGCTAGTCATGTTAGAGAGAGTTAGCTATCCATTACAAGAGAAAGTAAGCAACAATTCATGGTAAAAGTAGAGTGCAAATGAAGTAAAGCAAGAAGAAAGTAAAACAATGCACTAGAAATCGTAAAGAAGAGAAGAAAGCTTGATTAATCCTTACTTTGAAAAGATGTCACCTCCTTGCTTACAAGCTCTCAAAAACTTTCTTTTCTCTCTTTTATAGAATCTCTAGGAGGAAGAAGAGGAATACACAAGAACTAAAAACCTAGAGAGAATCCCTACACTCCCTCTCAAAATACAAGTTCTTTCCCTAGTCTCTCCTCTGTCTCTCGTACTGGCCCTGATGGTCTATTTATAGGCCTTAGAAGAATCAGCTCCCAAATCTGAACCGTCGGATCAAATCTCAGCCCCAACGGCCAGATTCCTGCCGCAGAAACGCGGCCAGAGCCGCGTTTCTGCGGCAGAATCTAGGCCGTTATGCCAGCGATTTCTGTCGCTGGTTTGTTACAGGTTGTTATCCAGGTTGGCGCTTCTAGAAGGCTGACTGGGCGCATGGATGAATCCAGAAACTGGGCTATTCTTTTGGGCTTCTCTTTAGGCCTTTAATTAATCCTTTTATTCTTGATATTTACATGGATTTGTGGGCCTCTTCTCCATTAAAATATGGACCTGCAAAAATAGAGAGAAAAGGAGTAAAAAACCAATTTTTATTGATAATATGCATAATATAGGGTGGAAGATAATGCAAAAATGAACTATAATCACACCCCCATACCTAGCTTTTGCTCGTCCCCGAGCAAAAAGAAAGAAAAAAGAAAAAAAAATCCTAACTAGATTATTACACCACTTTCGTAGGTGACACGATTGCACTGAGCACGTGCAACAAGCCGTTAAACCTCTAGGTTACCTTAGAGGAGGAGTGTTGTCTCCTGAGGGTTTTCAGCGGATTGCACCCACAAATTCCATAAGAAAAATAAAAGTGTTAGTGAAAATTTTGATCCATATTTTCAAGATTCTTACTTGAGTTATAGGTTTCAGGTTACCCTAAACTTGTCATTCCTCTTATAAGCGTCTATTTAGAGTTTTGTTTTTAATTTAGGTTAAGTTTTTAAGGAAAAGATCAAAAACTAGATTTTGCATCAATCCTAGTATATATACATCTATAAATATGAAGGATCTTTCTTAGACTAAGTTTATTTATTTACTAATATATATAACATATTTATTTATTTATTTTATATATATACAATATTTACTTATTTACATTTCCTTAACTTCCTTAGGCTTTCTAATTTACCCTTGTAACGAGCCTCTTACCGATGACTCCCAAACCAGATGGTCCTAGGGCACCAGATGAGAAAACATCCCTCGGGTTCGAGGACTCGAGTAAACTAGGCCACGAAGGAGTTAAGGACTTAACCACTTTTAGGCGTGATTGGCAATGCTTCTTGAGGCATGACTAACCAGCTTAATCAGTGGCTAAGTATTTATTTAGCTACATATTATCTACATATATATATATATATTTTTTCTTTCTTTCTTTTTTTATTATATATATATGTAAATAAAGTCACAAAGTCTTTGATTAATCCTTCAATATGTTTAATGTATATATCCTAAGAAAGAATTAAAATCTAGTAATCTTTCTTATCCTTTATTACTTAACCTAAAAATCCAACAAAACTCCTCTTTTTGACTTATAATTAGAAATCTTAGTTAAGATCTTCCTTAATTCCTAAAGTCAAGCTTGATTATTTAAACATGGATTAAAATTTCTTTTTTTTCTTTTTTTAATTTTTAATATATTTTTTATCTTTTTCTAAAAAAAAGTAAAATCTAAAAGAAAATAGCAAATCTACAAAGAAAGGTAAAATCTAAAAATCCTAAAAAGAAAGATAAAAATCCTAAAAAGAAAGATAAAATTCCTAGGTTAGAATCTACCCCCCATACCTATCTCATGCATTGTCCTCAATGTATGCAAGATAAGAATATGCATGAAAATAGGTAAAGGATAATGATCACTCCCGTCGTCGTTTTGGACCAGCAGTGGTGCTAGGTCCAGCCGACTGCGAACGTCTCAGCTCAGCCTCTATACTGTCCAACCTAGAGGATTGCTCCTCTACTTTCTTCCTCAGACGAACCTGCCCCCGAAAGATCTTCTTCATGCCACGCCAGATGGTGGACATGAAGGCACGTGAGTCTGTTGGGGGGTCCTGCTGCCAAAATGCAGGATCATCTCTCTCGTCTAAACTCTCCTCCGAAGAGGACGCCACAAGTACAGTCTCGGGCTGGGACTAGGTGTCCAGACCGCATGCAAACAACTATTATATGAACTAGTGGGTCTCTCTGGTGCCACAAACACTCGGTCAAAGGAATCAAATACGGCGTCCGGTAGGAAAGTCCTACACAGACGCGTAATCAAAATAGGGTGAGAGTGTTTGGCACCACGGGTGCGGGAAGAGTTGGCTATGATTGCGTGGAAGATGACCTTGTTTAAGCAGACCGTGTGTTGCCGGGTCATCAAATCATGAATTATTTGCAACACTGGGCGATTGAAGGAAGTTGTGTGGTCCAGCCCTAAAATGTTACGTTAGATCCAGCGTCCAACGCAGTGTACGTTCCTAAAGGTAGTGCTGGCCTTTAGCCCGCGGTCCTGCTCAGTGCAGCGAGCCCCCATGAGTGTCATATAATCGATTAGTGGGAGGGGATCGCTGTGCTGTGGGTGAATGGGAACATGTGTGTGTTCCTCAAGAAGAGGAAGAGTGATGAACAAGTCGCCTAGGGGCATGTGCACGGTAAATTGGTAAGTGTGTGTGTCAACAGATGCATGGTCAATATTAGTGTAGAACATTGTCACCAATTCGGGACAATAAAATGCATCGTTCTCAGAGTTATCGTACACTAACGTATACCAATCCCAAGCCCTAATGCGATCTATGAACATATGGCCATACCTGTTCGGATCACACAATATTTTCCCAAAATCTTTCTCAGAAAAAATACTAGGTGCCATGCTTAACAATTGAAATCTAGAACAGTAAATTGAGAGATGGAAATTCAAACCACCCCCGGAGTACGTGGGGGGAAAGTTCGGGTTTGCAGAGGGCACAGGGGACTGATTCTGGGAGATGTGGCACCAGATCCGCCACCAGAAGGAAAAATCGACCGGAGGAAAATTTGGCGGCGCTCCAGAAAGCTCAGGATTGCCGCGGATCTGCGGCTCTGGTCGCGGATTCGCGGCTGGATGGAGGCAGCAGAGGCTCGGGAAAATTCTGAGGGCGGCGCTTTGGGAGAGAGGGTTCAGATCTGGTCTGAGATTTGGGTTCTGAGGGAGAGAGACGGGGTAACTAGGATATATATAGGGGGGAAAAAACTTTGGAAATTCCAATTTACCCTAAGTTAAAAAGAGGTATTTACAACCCTAGGATCATATGGGAAGTTTGGGGGAAAGTGGACTCTTGGTGCAAATTAGCACTTAAGCCCCACATTATTATTTTTTATTTTATTTTTTATATATATTTTTATTTTTATTTTTTATTTTTTTTATTTTTTATATGTTTATTACAAAAGTGGTCCCAAAAATGATATACAGGGAAATCCGGGAGACTGTACAGACGGAATGGTCACATATAAACTGGGTCACAAAGACCCAATTCATGAACTTCATGTGACACGAATTCAGTGGTAAGGAATGGCTTCAAACGTTGACCGTTCACAGTGAATTTATTGCCATTATTTGGATCAAGAATCTCAATCGCACCGTGTGAGAAGACATTTTGCACAATGTATGGTCCTGACCACCTGGTTCTCAATTTACCAGGAAAAAGGTGGAGTCGTGAGTTGTACAACAGAACCTTTTGTCCTGAGACAAAAATTTTTCGGTGAATGGATCTATCATGAAAGAGCTTGGTTCTGTGTTTTGTGATCTGAGCATTGTCATATGCCTCATTTCTTAGCTCTTCTAGCTCGGATATGTGCAACTTTCTCAAGGCACCGGCTTTATCCAAATCCAAGTTCAGCTGCTTTATAGCCCACATAGCTCGGTGTTCTAACTCCACAGGCAAGTGACAAGGTTTTCCAAATACAACTCGATATGGAGACATACCGAGGACAGTCTTGTAAGCGGTCCTGTATGCCCATAAGGCATCAGTGAGTTTGATGGACCAGTCTTTACGGTTCTGTCCAACAGTTTTCTCCAAAATAAGTTTTATTTGTCTATTCGTGACTTCTACTTGCCCGTTGGTTTGAGGATGGTATGCCGTGGACAATTTGTGGGAAATAGAGTATTTGCGCATCAGGGCTTCAAAAGCCCGATTGCAGAAATGACTCCCATTGTCACTTATTATCGCACGGGGGGCTCCGAAGCGAGAGATGATATTTTCTCGTAAAAACTTGATGACAACTTGGTTGTCATTTGTCCTTGTTGGAATTGCTTCAGCCCATTTCGAAACATAATCTACGGCTACCAAAATGTATTGGTTGCCATAGGACAGAGGAAAGGGTCCCATAAAGTCGATGCCCCAGAGGTCAAAAATTTCGACCTCTAAGATGGGTGTAAGGGGCATCATGTCTTTCCGTGTGATTCGACCCGTCATTTGACACTTATCACATAGCTTGCAGAAAGTGTATGCATCCTTAAAGAGAGTGGGCCAGTAGAATCCACTCTGAAGTACTTTCTCAGCAGTTTTTCGTGGACCAAAATGTCCACCGCAAGCTAGTTTGTGACAAAATGTCAAAACACTCTGATGTTCATCCTCAGGAAGGCACCTTCGTATTATCTGGTCAGGACAATATTTGAATAAATACGGTTCATCCCAGAAGAAGAACCGCATTTGACTCATGAAACGGTGTTTGTCCTGGCCTGACCAATGAGAAGGTATTTGCCTGGTAGCAAGGTAATTCGCTATGTCAGCATACCAAGGCTCTCCACACATCACAAAAATGTGTTCGTCAGGGAAATCGTCATTAATTGGTATTCTCTCCTTTGGTGCATTTGGGATTCTAGACAAGTGGTCAGCTACCACATTCTCAACGCCCTTTTTATCCTTAATCTCCAGATCAAACTCTTGCAAAAGAAGTATCCATCGAATAAGTCTTGCCTTAGCATCCTTCTTTTGCATTAAGTACTTTAGGGCGGAGTGATCGGTGAAAATAATCGTCCTGGACCCTAGCAGATATTGGCGAAATTTTTCCAACGCAAAGACAACAGCTAAAAATTCCTTTTCAGTAGTTGTATAATTGAGTTGGGCTTCATTCAGCGTTCTGCTAGCATAATAAATTACGTGTTGCCTAGTATCAATACGCTGCCCTAAAACAGCGCCGATAGCAAAGTCCGAGGCATCACACATAATCTCAAAAGGCTTGGTCCAATCAGGTGCAGAAATGATAGGTGCTGAGACAAGTCTACACTTAAGCTCTTTCCAGGCTTGTAAACATTCTTCATCGAATTTAAAGGGTACATCCTTTCCTAAGAGATTTGTCAAAGGTCTAGCAGTTTTGCTAAACCCTTGAATGAATCGTCTATAGAAGCCGGCGTGCCCTAAAAATGATCGAATGTCTTTTAAGCATGTTGGTTCAGGGAGCTTTGTTATGACTTCCACTTTAGACTTGTCCACCTCAATTCCTATATGTGAAACTTTGTGCCCAAGAACGATTCCTTGCTTGACCATAAAGTGACACTTTTCCCAGTTAAGTGTCAAGTTTTTCTCCATACAGCGTTGTAAAACCAGCTTCAAATGGTACAAGCATTGTTCAAAGGAATCACCGTAGATCGAAAAATCATCCATGAAGATCTCCAGAAATTTCTCCACCATGTCTGAAAAAAGGCTCAGCATGCAACGTTGAAACGTTGCGGGAGCATTGCATAGGCCGAAGGGCATCCTTCGGTACGCAAATGTTCCAAAAGGACAGGTGAAGGTTGTTTTGTCTTGGTCCTCGGGAGCGATCGGGATTTGATTATATCCTGAATATCCATCCAGGAAACAGTAGTACTCATGTCCCGCTAATCTCTCGAGCATTTGGTCAATGAACGGAAGAGGAAAGTGGTCTTTACGTGTGGCAGTGTTCAACTTTCGGTAATCGATACAAACTCGAATCTTCGTTGGAAGACGTGTTTGTACCAATTCTTTCTTCTCATTTTCTACCACAGTAAATCCTGCTTTCTTGGGCACAGCGTGAACTGGACTTACCCACTGACTATCGGATATGGGATAGATAATCCCATTGTCTAACAGTTTCAAGATCTCAGCTCTAACGGCTTCCTGCATGATTGGGTTTAGTCTACGCTGTGGGTCTCGTTTTGGCTTGGCATCTTCTGTCAAATGAATCCGTGTTGAACTATGGAAGGACTAATCCCCTTGATGTCAGCCATGGTCCAACCAATGGCTTCCCGATTTTCTCTTAACACAGAAAGAAGATCCTCTTCTTGTTGTTCAGTGAGATTGGATGCAATGATTACAGGAAAGGCTTCCTTCTCATCCAAGTACTTGTACTTGAGATGGTCGGGAAGGACCTTAAGTTCAGAAGAAGGGACAGGATCTATCACTGGTTGTTCTTGGTGCAAAGGAAGAATAGGGGTGGAATTAGTGGCCCATTCAACAGTTGATTCAACAATCTGATCAAGGTTGAAGTCATCAGACTCCAACTCAAATTCCTCTTCAGACTCATACTCAACCTCCTCATCATGTTCACTTGTTAAACCTTCTATCAAGTTCACTTCGAAAGAATCATTGTCCAAATCCCTAGGTTGTTTTCCCAGATGGAAAACATTCACCTCTTTTGTCATATCTCCGAAGGTTAGACGCATCGAGCCATTTCTACAGTTGATGATCGCATTTGCGGTGGCTAAGAAAGGACGTCCGAGAATGACAGGTGTCTGTGCTCTGTGATTTTGTACGGGTTGCGTCTCAAGAACAATGAAGTCTACGGGGTAAATGAATTCCCGACCCGTATTAAAACATCTGTAATCTCCCCTTGGGAATCTTTACAGAGCGGTCAGCCAATTGTATCGTCATTTGGGTCGGACGAAGGTTGCCTAACCCTAATTGCTGATACACAGAAAAGGGGAGAAGATTGATGCTGGCGCCCAAGTCAAGCAAAGCCCTATTGATGGTAGTCTGTCCTATCATGCAAGAAATGGTTGGGCTCCCTGGGTCCTTGTATTTCACAGGGATAGGACCAGTGAGCAGCTCACTAATGTTTGAAGCTAGGAAGACTTTTTTAGGGACATTTGCTTTTCTCTTCTTGGTGCACATTTCTTTTAAAAATTTGGCGTATGATGGAACTTGTTGTATGGCATCAAGGAGAGGGACATTGATTTGGACTTGGTTGAACATCTCTCTTATCTTCTCCATGTGAGCATTCATCTTTTGATTTGTGAGCCTATTTGGGAATGGTACAACAGGCTTGTATGTTTGCTCATCAATCTTTTCTTTTCCTTTGGACTGGGAAGTGGATGGTTGTGTGCTTGAAGAAGGATTGTCTTGAATGGGTTGGATTGGAACAGAAGGTGTTGGCTTTGACACAGATTTGGTGGATTGATTTGAAACCTTGTTATCTACATGCTTTCCAGATCTAAGGATATGGACAGTGTTGCATTGACTGGGACCCAAGTCTTCAACTTCGTGCAGGGGGAAGTGAGTTTTTGGATTGGGCACTGGTTGGCTAGGTAGCATTCCTTTTTGTCGTTCATTCAGAGAGTTAGCCAATTGCCCTATCTGGATTTGCAATTTGTTCATGTCCTGCTGCTGATTGTTCATCATTGAAGCTTGGGTCTTGGATAAGGTCTCTATCATTTTCTCCAAATCAGAAATTCTCTTGTCTGAAGGATTTTGTGGTGGATGATGCTGATACGGGGGCTGAAAGTTTGTTGGGTAAGGTGTTGGATTTTGATATGACTGGAATCTTGGTGGACTCTGGTATGAATGGACATTAGGTGGGTTCTGGTGGTAATTCGGTGGATGAGACTGAGCAGGGTATTGTTGTGGAAATGGTTGCCTCGGCTGCTCAGGACCAGACTGACTCCAAGAAAAGTTTGGATGGTTTCGCCATCCCGGATTGTATGTTTTGGAGTAAGGATTGTAATTGGGTCTGGTGTATGCGGCATTCGTACTCTCCTGATATATTTGAGATTGATATACAGGACACTCCTCAAACAGATGATTGAGATCATGGCAATAGGTACAACCCGGGTTGACCACAGGTGATGGACTGGCCACAGGTGATGGGTTGACCTGGTTTACAGCAGAAGATTCCCTAGACTCAAGCAGTTCTATCCTCTTCATCAGTTGTGTTATCTTGGCTTCGGCAGCTATAGAGGACTCTATGGAATGCATACCGGTTCTGGAAGTGGTGGGAGTGGGTTTCTCAGGACATGACTCCCACTGAATCGTTTTTTCGGCTAAGGCTTCAAAGAGATCCCACCCCTGGTCTTCATTTTTCTTTAAAAATTCTCCTTGGCACATGGTTTCAAGGAGTGTTTTCGTTTGGTAATCAAGTCCATCATAGATAATTTGGCACTGACGCCATTTCTCTATGCCGTGATGAGGACAAAGGGCTAGAAGGTCTTTGAAGCGTTCGAAATACTTCCAGAATGGTTCATTGGTTTCCTGCTTGAATTGCATGATGTTTTTCCTCATGAGGGCTGTCTTGTGAATGGGATAAAATTTCTTAAGAAAGACTTTTACAAAATCATCCCATGAAGAAATCGAACTGGCGGGAAGATTGTAAAGCCATTTCTTAGCGATGTCTTTTAGCGCAAAAGGTATGAACCTTAATCTAACAGCGTCCTCGGTCAATTGGGAAATCCTCATCATTACGCATACTTCTTCAAACTCTCGAATGAAGAAATACGCATCCTCAGATTCTAAGCCATGAAATCGGGGAAGTGTATTTATGAATTGTGGCTTCAGCTCAAATTGATTTCCATTGGTTGTGGGGAGAAGAATGCATGATGGAAGTGATGTGCGAATCGGGTAGAACTTGTCTTGCAACGAAGTGTGGTTTTCCATGATTGTGATTGTGTCTAGTGGTGGTGTTTGTGCAAGTGTAGAAATTCTCACTAGCCTAGCAGAATTTGGATCCCGATACCACTCTCGCATACACAATCACAAACAACGTGCACCGATCACACAAACGAAAAAAATGAAAATAACAAACAATAAAAGAAAAATCAATCACAAGCTATCTAGGCTTCCTGGACCTAGACGACTCCTAACTGTTCGATGAACTAAAGAAGGTTGTTGCTTGAATCAGACCACAGCTAATCAGCCAGGTAGGGGCAAAATACGGTGGGAGGTATCCGTGCGTAAGCAACGGGCCTTAATTACGCCAAACCACGGTATCTTCGAGGCTTAACCTCTTAATCCCCTGCCTTAGACACTGATTTCACCGGAGTATGAATCAAAATCAACTTCCAACCTCAGCCGATCTCCTACTGAGTCCGAATGTCCCTAGGGCCAACGTCTATCAGTTTTTATTAGAAGCTTGGGATTGTGAGTGCTGGGATGGTGGTTTTTGGGCTAAGGAAAGGGTGATGAAATCCCCCACCTTATCTTTTTTATTGGGTGATGCCCTTAAAGTCAATTTTGTGCAAGTGTACAGTTTATGCAAACAAGGTTCACTCAAAGCGATATAAATCAACCAAGAGGTGAGTCCTATACGATATGCAATGCGCACGTACCTTGCTCCAGCACTCTTCAACAGTAAAGTAAAGGAATTGAAAAGACACGTGCCTAGAATGCAAACGTCTAATCAATTTTTAACTTTAACAACAAATGTTTTACTGTTGATTTTATTAGCAGGAATATGGTGAAAGCATACAAGAATTTAGAATTGCAGCAGCTGTATTTTTGCAAAGCAAGCAACCCTGCAGAAAACTGTCAGTAGTCAACTCATCATTGCCGCGGATCCGCGGCTTTGGCCGAGATTTCGCGGCAAATCCGAGGGCACTTGGTCTCTGCTTTCTGGAGCAGAGGCCCAAGGCCACTTATATGTTACTGCAATGCTTAGATTCCTGTTTCTTCAACCTGTAACCTGCAACAGAGAAGAAGATTCGTTTAGTTTCTCAATTGAATCAAAAACCGTTGCTCTCCCCGGCAACGGCGCCAAAAATTTGTTTGGAAAAGGAGAAGAGTTTACTCAAGTCAGAGATAGAGGGTTTTAGAGTCAACCTTCTTGTTGGATTGTAGTGCTCGAAACTCCGAAAATGTATGTTTAATATGCTCCTTCCAAATCACCGTAATAGCATAGGCTATACGGGTCGATCCTCAGGGAGAGCTCACGATAAAAGCTTTGCGGTTATGAATCAAAGAGAGAGAAAGCGAAGATTCTTCTATGTTCAAAAGAAAAACAACATGGAAAAGTAAAAGAAGAAATTTTTGTGATTTGGTTGCATGGAAAGAAAAACCGATGTAAAAGAGAATGAAAAAGAACTTTGGAAAGTTGTCTTGCTAGAAAAGAAAACTAGTGAAGGAAGCTTTTGGAAAACTTTAGAATGAGAAAGGCCATGACTAGCTAACTTTACTAAATTGCTAACTTACTAAGCTCATGGGTGATGCATGCCTCATGTGGATTCATTGGCAAGAGATATGACTTGCTTGTTAGGTCAAGTATGTCCCACTTGGAAGATGAGTGTTCTTCTCGGTCTTAGCTTGTAGCCTCATTGATTCATCGGCTCCCGAGATAGAATTTCATGGTGGAATCAAGGAGTGCCACTCAAAGGGTTGCTAAGGAAGAAGATACAAGTTTCATTAGTCATTCAAGGCATATACAAGCTAGCTTTGAATTAAGAAAAGTGTTCTACAAACCATTAGCAAATTTAGGTGATCCATCTCCATGTTCCATCAAGGCACTTGTTCTAAAGACAAGGCTCTAAATGAGGCTCACATGAATCATATGGATGTCTAACAAGCATTTCCCAATAATGAACACAACTCATTTTCATTGGAGATCAAAAGAGACTTAACATTGCAAGTTAGAAATTAGCAATCACCCAAGAGTTAGAAGTTAGCAATGTTAGTTGTTAGCTAGTCATGTTAGAGAGAGTTAGCTATCCATTACAAGAGAAAGCAAGCAACAATTCATGGTAAAAGTAGAAGTGCAAATGAAGTAAAGCAAGAAGAAAGTAAAGCAATGCACTAGAAATCGTAAAGAAGAGAAGAAAGCTTGATTAATCCTTACTTTGAAAAGATGTCACCTCCTTGCTTACAAGCTCTCAAACACTTTCTTTTCTCTCTTTTACAGAATCTCTAGGAGGAAGAAGAGGAATACACAAGAACTAAAAACCTAGAGAGAATCCCTACACTCCCTCTCAAAATACAAGTTCTTTCCCCTAGTCTCTCCTCTGTCTCTCGTACTGGCCCTGATGGTCTATTTATAGGCCTCAGAAGAATCAGCTCCCAAATCTGAACCGTCGGATCAAATCTCAGCCCCAACGGCCAGATTCCTGCCGCGGAAACGCGGCCAGAGCCGCGTTTCCGCGGCAGAATCTAGGCCGTTATGCCAGCGATTTCTGTCGCTGGTTTGTTACAGGTTGTTATCCAGGTTGGCGCTTCTAGAAGGCTGACTGGGCGCATGGATGAATCCAGAAACTGGGCTATTCTTTTGGGCTTCTCTTTAGGCCTTTAATTAATCCTTTTATTCTTGATATTTACATGGATTTGTGGGCCTCTTCTCCATTAAAATATGGACCTGCAAAAATAGAGAGAAAAGGAGTAAAAAACCAATTTTTATTGATAATATGCATAATATAGAGGTGGAAGATGATGCAAAAATGAACTATA